>PVJC01019040.1:0-30680 GCA_004026665.1 Murina feae
TCTTATATAAAAACTGCTGTTTGAAATTTTAACCCTGCATTTTGGCTTCTGTAAATGCTTGCTTGCTTAAATAATAAGGAAAATAAGACTATTTCCATTTCAGAGAGGCCATTAAACCTTCTCCAGACGAAGTTATCAGTGCTAGCACCAGGCCAAGCCTTTGGTTGAGGTGTCAAAGCCCCAGTACATAGGGCTCTTTAAGAACTTGCAAAGGGGTCCGGAAAACCCCATATTTGGGAGACAAAGAGGGTAAAAAGGTATAAATACAGGAAACTTCCTGTGTGATTGGCCCAGCATTCTAGAGACATTTTTCTCTGGGCCCACGTATAATAATAATAAATGTAACTCCATCTCTCTAAGCGTTGCTTGGTTCTTCTCCGGCTTTCTGTAACAATATACACATGGTTGAACTCCAACTTGACCTTTTCCAAGAACATTCCCCATCAAAGTGCTTACCTGTGCAGACTAATAGGCCTATGTATTTTATTTCCATCTTAGAGAGGAAGAGAGAGAGAAAACATTTGTACAAATGAGATTTACCTGACTTAACAAACAATGGAAGACAGACCACGTTGATTTATAGACCTACTAGGTATCATGGATACCATGCTTTCCGATAATGTGCCTTCAACTTTATACCAACACCATAGGTAACTTACAGGAGTCCCCAAAACACAATTATGAATGACCTTAATTCTTTTCAAAAACCATATTGCAGCAGGATGGTGGCTACATTTTCAGAGATGAAAATTCAAGTTAGTTAGAATTTAAAAAGAAATCCAACGAGCTAGAGAAAGCGCCCTAATAAACAAAAGATTGTGGCACCAGGAAACGAGTTAAAAAAGAGTGTTGAACCAGGTGTCGCTACGAAAAAGAGAGCTAGGAGACTAGGTTCAAAGCCCGTTCAACACATTTCAAAATCGTTTTATTAAGGAGGTTGAACCTTTCAACCGGTGTCAAATGTAAATGATAGTTCCTGCGCACCAGAAGTACCATTCCCTTTGGAAACTGCGGGCTGAAGGTCAGTTTCAGCTTACCCACAGGGCGCTTACATTTCACCGCGTTTGGTGACTGCACACCGCAGCCCAGGGCGCCGCGCAGAAGGTAATGGTAAGCCACTGCGGCATTTTCTTTTTTTTAATCCTTTTTCTTTTCAATTGACTTTTTAGAGAGGCAGGAAGGGAGAAGAGAGAGAAACCTCATCGATGTGAGGGCGAAACATCCATTCGTCTGCAGAACAACCTCCCACCAGCGACTGAGCCCCAAACTGGGGGCTAGTGCCCTGACCCCGCCCGCAGCCTTTCTGCTCGGGCCACGGCAAACACCTGAGCCGCTGTGGCAGGGCTCTTGTTCTTTTTAAAAAACCTTCTTACCTGGAAAACCTACAATGAGACAGTCCGAAATGGAATATGAGATAGACAGGTGATAATGAGGCTGACAGATGATACTCCAAGGTTGGGAAACACTCAGTTCCTGGGGAAGAGCAGAGAGCAAGTACCAGCAGCATCGTTGCCAACCCCCCCACTATGTGCACAAAGGAAGGTAAGATGCTTCACGGCACCGCACAGTTGAGACATGAAATGTATGCACCGCGGTAAACTGGAAACTGCAGAGCAAGAAATTAAATGTCTAAACACTGCAGTGCTTGGTGTTCGTGCACTAAAATGGACTGGAATGGGACATTTCCAGTCAGGTAACCACAAAGTGTTGTACTCTGGAAATGACAAACTCAGAAAAATGAAATTGGCTTTAATACTGATGCAACGTGTAGGGAAGCCAGAGGCTACAATGCAAGGTCTGATAGAACAATATCAATCAGACAATAATGTCATTTATGTCTATCAAATCAATCATGATCATCATTCAAGTCTATGCTTCAACTGCAGAAGCAACTTTTTTTTTTCAATCCTCACATGAGGATATTTTCCCATTGATTTTTAGAGAGAGGGGAAGAGAGAGTGGAAGTCAGAGATAAATATCTATGTGAGAGAAACACATGGATTGGTTGGCCCACCACATCACTAGGGCCTGGGCCTGGGAGGAGCCTGCAACTGAGGTAGGTGCTGTTGACCAGGATCAAACCTGGGACACTTCAGTCCTCAGGCCCACACTCTATCCACTATTTAGCCAAACCGGGAAGGGCTGAAACTGAAATCTTTTATGAAAGTATTTAAGAAGTAATCAATCACACACCAAACCCAGACATGCTTATAGGTGACTGGAACTCAAAAGTAGGAAATAAAGCAGAATCAAATGTCATTGGCGATTTTGGACGAGGAGTTAGAAATGAAGCAGGGGACTGGCTTATGGATTTCTATATCGCTGGTAACTTGTCCATAGCAAGCACATGCTTCAAACAAATAAACAGACAACTATATTTATTCGTCATCAGATGGAAGAGTACAGGAAGTAAAAAGGAAAGAAAAATTGAGGTGGATGACAGAACACTAAAAGTTGCAGGCAAGAGGCTAAAGCAAAAAGTGACAAAAGCAGGGTTAGAATCCTGAATGCAGTTTTTCAATGGCTATCCTGAGGGATAAAGAGAACTATTACAATAATCCATGTAAGGAGATAAATGAGAACACCAAAAAAGGAAAAACCAAGATATCTCTACCAGAAGACTCAAGAAATAAAAGGTAAATTCAAATCTAGATTAGGAATGCTGAACGACTAACAGGAAGGGTATCATCTGACCAGGTGAAAAGAGAGGAAGGGTGGAAACAGTATACTAAAAATCTATACAGAAGAGACAAAAGAACAACACATCTTTGAGGAAGATTCCTGTGAGGAAGAACCTCTAATTCTAGAAACTGAAGTGAAAGCCACCCCGCAATTTGGGAAGAAATACATCACCATGAGGGATAATGATATAATTACTTTAAAACACAGAGACTGAATCGTCAAAATCCTAACAAGAATATGTCAACATTTATGGCAAGCAAAACAATGGCTTACAGACTGGAAACATTCCATATATGTCCCGGTCTTTGAGAATGGAGATGCCAGGGAGTTCAGTAGCTATAGGACCATTGCCTGATTTTCCATACAAGTAAAGCAGTGTTCAAGGTGATACAACAGAGGCATCTACCTTACATAGAGGAAGAAATGTCGGATGTTTAAGCTGGATCAGAAAAAGAAGAGGTAGTTGAGCCTTTGTTGGATATTGGAGAGCTCCTAAGCATTTCAGAAGGTTAGAGAAAACCATTTTTCTCTCTACATTCTGTTCCAACAGGGCTTCCTATCCACAGTACAGGTCCACAATAAACCAGAACAACCAAGTGCTGAGGCACGTGCATTTCTTTCAGAGCAACCTGTAGCTTTTCATGATCGCCACAGTCGAAGGTTTTACTGAAGTATACGACATAGACTAACTTCTGAAACGCTTAGGAGCTCTGAAATGCTTGGCGATTTTGGACGAGGAGTTAGAAATGATTGGCGATTTTGGACGAGGAGTTAGTTGTTTGAAGCATGTGCTTGCTATGGACAAGTTACCAGCGATATAGAAATCCACAAGCCAGTCCCCTGCTTCATTTCTAACTCCTTGTCCAAAATCGCCAAGCATTTCAGAGCTCCTAAGCGTTTCAGAAGTTAGTCTATGTCGTATACTTCAGTAAAACCTTCGACTGTGGCGATCATGAAAAGCTACAGGTTGCTCTGAAAGAAATGCGCGTGCCTCAGCACTTGGTTGTTCTGGTTTATTGTGGACCTGTACTGTGGATAGGAAGCCCTGTTGGAACAGAATGTAGAGAGAAAAATGGTTTTCTACAGGCAAAGGTGTCAGACACAGTTGAATTCTATTTCCCTATTTGTTTAACCTCTATACAGAACATATCATATTTAAAATCTGGGCTAGGATCAGAGGAAGGAGTGAAAATGTGTGGGAAAAAATATCAATAGCTTAAGATACATGGATAACATCATTTTACTAGCAGAAAGTAGCAAAGATCTGAAACAATGTCTGATGAAAGTGAATAAAGGAAGTGTCAAGGAAGGACGGCATTTGAACATCAAGAAGACAAAATTATGACTACAGAAAAAATACACAACTTTCACATAGACAGTGAAGCAATGAAATTGTTCAAGATTTTTCTGATCTTGGGTCAGCATCAATTCAGAATGAGACTGAAGCCAAAAAATCAGGAGAAGGCTGAGATTTGGAAGAGAAGCAATAGGAGAATTAGGAAAGATCATTAAAAACAAAAATGTGTCATTAGAGACTAAAGCTAAAATCATCCACACCCTTGTATTCTCCATTACTATGTATGGATGCAAAAGCTGGACAGTGAGGAAAGCTGATAGGGAAAATATTGATTCATTTAAATAATGACTTTGAAGAAGAGCAGTATGGATGTCCTGGCCAGTCAGAAAGATGAAAGTGAGTCCTAGAGCAAATTAAGCCTGAAACATCACCTGAGGCAAAAAAAAAAAAAAAAAAAAAGACAAAATGGAAGATGTCTACTTTGGGCACCTCATGAGAAGGCAGGGTTCTTTGGAAAAAGCAATAATGGAGGGGAAAATAGGAGACAGCAGGAAAAGGGGAAGACCAAATATGAGGCGGAACTGACTCCACAAAGGAGCCACAGGCATATGTCTACAGAAGCTGAGTAGAGCTGCTGATGGACACTGTTGACATCACTCATTCATAGAGTTGCCAGAAGTCAGAACTGACTCAATGACACACAGCACACATGAGTTTAGCAGGCCAATAGCAGCATGACCCAAAGCACTTCTTCCTGAGTTAACCTTTAAGTTTGGTCTAGTGACAAAATAAGAAAATTAAGAATGGTACATTAGAATATCATATATTTTTTAATCATTTAAAAAATTTTGTCACTTAGTTGGAAATTTTTGTGAAATTATTCAGATAATGACCTCCAGATAATTTTTAATTAAACAGACATGATTTGAGAGAAAACATAAAGGCAGCTATCATATACTGATACTCTACCTAGTGGGCTCCTCATGAACCTCTCCTTTGCATGTGGAAATAATTTTTATGGCTTTGTCAAATAATACAGAATTAAAATATGATTGCTTATCTCATTAGTAGAAAAGTATTTTTCACTAATAGTATTAACTATTTCAAATGTGTCCAGACCAACAGTCTCTTGGATCCAGCTGGAAATAGTGGGGAGTCAGAGGAGAACATGGATTTCAACTTTCTTTGGTAAACGTGGACATTTTTTCAGGATGGTGGTTCACCTATTGATCAACCAAGGGAGTCACAATCTTTTATTTTCCGTGATGTGTTCACAGGAGCAGTTTGAGGCTATCTCAACTCTACAGTGAATGTGCAGATAAATTGTTGATCCTGCCTTTTTCAGGTCTCCACTATTTAAAATTGGCATTTAAAAGGTCAGAATGGATATCCTCTTTTCTTTTTCTTCAAAAGAATAAATAAAATAAGCAGCTGCCAAAAGGAGACTCAATTCCTCAGCTGTGACTACCTGCCAGTGGGAGGGGAGGGAAAATCAGCTTAGGAATTTAGAGAGAGAGTGTGAGAGGAGAAAACCATTGTGAAATTAATGCAGCAAGGTAGGCAGACAGAGAAGGAATAACACTACATATTGCCTGGCTCAGAGTATGTGTTTCTCTATAGGGTTAAGAAGATTGCCTTGCCAAATTTATTGACCTATTGGAAAATACATGGATATATTTCTTTTACTTCCAAAATATTATGCAGATATGCTGTATAAATTTTCCAAAGATCAATAATTCTGTTTAAAACTAAAGAAAAATAGTAATATCTTAATTCAATAAGAGGGCACAGTTTAGAGTATACCAGAGAATCTAAACTTCTGGTCATTAATGTCCAAATGATTTTATTCAAGAGATGCACCAATCACTGTCATAGCTCCTCCGAGTTGCATCCAGGTGTTCCCACTGAGGGCAGAGTGAAGGATATAAGGGTAAAACCCTGGCCCTCCATTTCCACAGTTCCAATAAAATTTCAGATATGGGGGTCCCAGACAAAGAGATCATGAGCAGACAGAGAACTTCTCAGTATTCCTCAACATCATACATATAAATAGTCTTAACTATTTAAACAAAAATTTCTTAAAATAAAAAATTTTAAATTTATTTAAAAATCACCCAATTGTACCTTTTTTTTATTACAAGTTATACTATATTCACTAAATAACTGTTATCTGACAGTCTCTTAAGAAATGCCCACCAGAAAGGGGAACAACAATACTACATAATAAAAGGCTGGTATGCAAATTGTCCCCACGGGCTGGAGTTCAACCAACCAGGAGTTAGATGTGCGCTGATCACCAGGGGGCAGTGCAGAACATGGTGGGTGTCGGCAATGTGGCACTGACAGCAGGCAGCTGTGGAGGCGCTGCTGGCCAGATGGGCCTCCATGAGAGCAAGACCACAGTGGGATGGTGGAGCAGGTGAGCAGGTGGTGCCAGGCCAAGGCAAGTGCAAGCAGGGGCCCCAATTGCCCCGTCAGTCACCCCACAGATCAGCTCTGATCGCCAGCCAGGCCTAGGGATCCTACCTGTGCACAAATTTCATTCACTGGGCCTCTGGTTGCATTTAATTCTTTGGTGAGATGAAACCATCAAGAATGGCCAATAAAAGCTTTGTGGTTCAAAAGTGAAGTACCTATACACTTGGTTATGAAGAATTGAATCTCCCAAACTCGTTAACCTCTTGGTGAACAGATAAACTTGAATTTCCGAAATTACATAACTAAGACTCACCAGAATTGGGGTTTATCAAGGCTTAGCCAACTGTGCCTTATCTTGTCCTGGGTTGCATGTAATACAGAATGGTTTGTATTAGTCAGGGCTCTACAGAGAAACAGAACTAATAGGATATATAGAGATATGAAGTATTGGCTCTCCAAGTTATAGAGGCTGAGAAGTCCCATAAAGTGCCAGCTGGAAGTCAAGGAAAGTTGGGAGCACAGTTCCAGTCCAAGCCTGAAGGCCTGAGACTTGGGACAGTCAATTGTGTTAAATCCCAGTCCTGCCCCGGGAACAAGGAGCACCAGAGTCTGAGGGCAGGAGAAGATCGATGTCCCAGTTCAAACAGAGAGGTCCTCTCGCTGCCTTTTTGTTCTATTCATGCCATCAATGGATTGATGATGCCCACCCACACTGGTGAGGGCAGTCTTCCTCGCTCAGTGTACTGATTTACATGTTAATCTTTCCCTGAATCACCCTCACAGACACATCCAGAAATAACATTTTACCAGCTATCTGGGAATCCCTTGTCAAATTGACACAAAATTAACCATTGCACAGTTCTTAAGCATAACCAATAAAATGCAGGGAGCAGAGATCTCTTAAATGTTAAACACTGCATAAATAATACCCCAAATAAAAAAGCCTTTCAGACATAATAGGGGATCCATGCACAATTCAACAAGTGATATCAAGGGCTCCCTTTTGTCAAGAATGTAAAAACGTTTACTATTATTTAATTAGGGGTAGGGGTTAGGGGATCTCTCTTTATGGTCTAAAGAAACAAATACAATGGTCTATGGCAATCCAAGAGAAATATTTTTTCCTTTCATGAGAGCTTCATCTTGCTACCATATTTCCTTGACCTAGTGAATAATTTTAAAACCTTTTTTCTCTTAAGAGTATCAATAACAGAAATACAGAGACTACAATTAAATTAAGAGATGCTATTGCCCTAGATTCAAGAGATCTTCTTTTCTGAGAATTCTTGCATTTAAAGTAGAGGCATTTTAAATCCTTTGTCTAAGTACACAGGATAAAATGAATAAATATTTTTATAAAATTAATAATTTGAAGGATTTTGCTTGAAGTTGAATGCTAGCTTCTAAATTACATTAATAGTAAGGATCCTAACAATAAGAAAATCAATGTCTCAATTCATAATTGCCTTTTCAACTACTTCATAGAATACACAGAGAGACTTCCAAAGCCTACATTGTCAACATAAAAGCAGAGTTATATAAAAGGTCCCCCTACCCTAGCCAGTGTGGCTCAATGGATAGAGTGTCAGCCTGCGAACTGATTAAGGGCATATACCTCGTAACTTGGTTGTAGGTTCCCTAGACCAGGTAGGAGAGCATGTGGGAGGCAACCAATAGAGATGTTTTCCTCACATAGGTGTTTCTTTCTCTCTGTCTCTCCCTCTCCCCTCCATTCTCTCTAAAACAACAACAACAACAAACCCAAAAAAACAAACAAACAAAAAACACCTTAATGAAGAAATATCTTCAGTGAGGATTAACAAAAAAATAAATTTAGAGTAAATTAAAGATCCCTGCAGGTGAGCATATAAGCTTAGATTTATGCATATAATTTAGTTATTTTAGATGGGAGACTTTAGTGCAATGACTTATGATAGAAAATCCAGACCCACAAGTCTCTTGAATTATGAAGGGCTCTGAGAATAAGAATTTCTTCAATGCAATTCACTTTACTTTTCTGGAATTGTAGTTATAGTACTGGCATAAGGATAGACATGGGGATCGATGAAATAAAATTGAAATCCATAGATCTGTGGCCAATTGATGTTTGACAAAGGTACCAAGACAATTCAATAGGGGAAAAATAGTCTTTTCCAAAATGGTTTTGGTACAACTACATATGCACATATAAAAGGATGAATTTAGATCCCTAACTCGCTCATTATACAAAAATTAATTCCAAATGGATCTAAATTAAGAGCTAAAACAAATAGAGACAGCCGTGACAGGTCTGGCTCAGTGGATAAAGTGTTGGCCTGTGGACTCAAGGGCCCCAGGTTTGATTCTAGTCAAGGGCATGTACCTTGGTTGAGAGCACATCCCCAGTTGGGAGTGTGCACAAGACAGCTGATCAATGTTTCTAACTCTCTATCCCTCTCTCTTCCTGTAAAAAATCAATGAAATATATTTTTAAAAATAAAACAAGTATAGACAAAGAAAAAATAAATAAATTGCATATTATCAAAATTAAAAACTTTTGTACTTTCAAAGGACCCTATCAAGAAAATCAAGGGGTGAGGAGAGAAAGAAAAACAACCCACAGAATAAGACAAAATATTTGCAAGTTGTATATCAGATAATATCCAGAAAGTATAAAGAACTCTTAGAGTATAACAAAAAGAAAAATAACCCAATTTAAAAATGAGTAAAGGATTTGTAGACATTCCTACAAAGAATATATATAAATGCCCAACAGACACATGAAGAACTGCTCAATGTAATTGGTCATTAAGGAAATGCAACTCAAACCACAATGAGATATGACTTCACATATATAAGAATAACAATAATAAAAAGAATGGACTACAACAAGTGTTGATCAGGATGTGGAGAAGTTGGAACCCTTATACATTGTTGTTGAGAATGTAGAATAACACAGCCACTTTGGAAAACAGTTTGACAGCTCCTCAAAGTACTATCACATGACTCCACAACTTCACTTCTAGACAATTAAAAGCATAGAGTCACGCAAAAATTTGTACAATAATGTTCAAAGCAGCATTATTCACATTATCCCAAAATGGAAACAACCTAGTCCATCAATTGATGATTTGATAAACAAAATGTGCTATGTCCAATTAATGGACTATGATTTAGCCATAAAAAGGAATGGAGTTCTGACACATGTTGTAAGATAAATGAACTATGAAAACTTTATGCTACGTTTTCTTTTCATGCCAAGGAAAAGGAGCTAGACACAAAAGACCACCACATTTTGTATGATTCCAATTATATGAAATATCCAGAATAAGTACACCTATGGAGACAGAAAGCAGAAGCCGGGACTGGAGGATGGGGGAATTGGAGGGTGACAGCTAATGGTATGGAGTTTGGGCACAGGGGGGAGATGAAAATGTTCTGGAATTAGATATAGGTGAATATCTAATATCTAATAAACTTAATGGTATACTTGAAAAAAGTGAACTTTATGGTATGTGAATTATATCTCAATAAAAATTCTGTATAATAAAGAGGGAATATGCAAATTGACCATCACTCCAGTCAATTTGCACCCACAGCTGAGGCTAAGTTCCCATAATGAGCCTTAAGGAGCAATCAGCAGGGACCTGAGGCTGCGCACCCACCCACCTCCTGCATGGGGCTTGACAGGGGACCTCAGGTCGTGCCTTCCACCCGCAGGGCTTGATAGGAGACCTCAGGCTGCTCCCCCCACCTTGGCACCAGGCCAGAGGAACTCAGGCTGCACCTTCTTCCCTGGTACCAGGCCGGGGGACCTCAGGTCATGCCCCCAGCCCTGGCCCCAGCGGGACTTGACAGGGGCCCTCAAGGTGTGCCCTCTGCCCTGGTGCTGGGCCAGGGGACCTCAGGCCATGCCCCCCACCCCAGCACCAGGCCAGGGGACCTTAGGCTGTGCCCTCCTGGCACCCAGGGGACCTGAGGCTGCACCCTCCCCCCCACCTGGTAGGGTTTGACAGGGTGGGACCAGCTGGGTCTGGATCTATCCCAATGAAGGGGGGCTGTCCAAGTTTGGGTCTTGAGCAATTTTGAGGTGCACGTGGGTGTTTGAAGACTTGACTCTGGGTTCCATGGTGCACCCCAGACTCTGACAGGAGGAAGATTTTCATATACATTTTACTAATTTTCTTTAATCTCTGACACTTCTATTATAGAGAAAGGGCAAATAGCAATATTAAAATATTTCCTCTAATTAATCCCCTTTTAATGTGTACGAATTTCGTGCACTGGGCCACTAGTATATAATAAAAACAGGAAGCATAACTATGTCTTTGAATTGTTCCCTAGTGTGGAAACGACGGCACAGAGAATTAGCTAAATTGCCCAAAGTTAGCAACAGAACCCGCATTCTGGTCTGCAAATCTGTGCATTTTATTCTACCATTCTTCACTGTAACTAGCTGGATCTAACCCAATGCCCATGATAAAACTCACCTGGTTTCCAGTTAATTATTGAAATTTAATGACAAAACTGGCAGGAAACATTTCCTTCCTTACTTTGTCAAATGCAGTGATTTGATATCTAAATCTACTCCTGTGACATCAGTTTATTTAGGACCAACTTTTCAATCAGTAAACACCAATAGAACACCGAGCACATGCCCAACACTGTGCACATTGTTAAAAATGGAGAACTCAAGCTCAGAAAGTCAGTGAGCTTTAGACTGAGACATCCTGGGTTGATGGGCACTGGTCAGAGTCCTACAATTGGATGCAATTGCTCAGAAAGAGCAGGCAGATAGAAGAGAGGAACTGGAATGGAATCCTGGGGACAGATAATTCAGAATGGTCAGAAATCACTCTGCTAGTGACAGGCACTGATGAGAAGTGGCTAATGAACGATAGAGGCAGGAGAAAGTTACCCCACATGATATAGAGCCTTATAGCTTATCACAGGACATTGCTATCATTTGTTTACATGACTGTCTCCCTTGTTATTCCCTGAGCTACTCAGGTTTCTGCCTCCCACACTGCAAAAAAAAGTAATTAGCTAAGTCACCAGGACCATCCAAACCAGATTTCATGGACCGTCTCCACTCCTTTATC
Organism: Murina feae; assembly: GCA_004026665.1. Classification (NCBI taxonomy): domain Eukaryota; kingdom Metazoa; phylum Chordata; class Mammalia; order Chiroptera; family Vespertilionidae; genus Murina; species Murina feae. The sequence continues at coordinate 11,479 of PVJC01019040.1, forward strand.
ACTGTATAGCATTTACTACTGCAAACAGATCATTATCTTATTTTTCTTACAATATGGGCATAAAAATAGTTCTTCTCTCCTGGGAGCCAAGAAAAGGCATCTCCTGGGCACGACGTAGCATCCTCCCTTCTCGTGTGCTACTCATCTCTCTTGCCCCTCATGCTCTCTTCTCACCCCCACTGTCTCCACTGCAGAATGAAACTCCTTCATAATTCTTTGTGATGCTGACCTGAGGAAACCACAAAAGCTTCCCTAGGGGGGCCCACCATAGAGAAAAGAGAAACTAGGATGTCTGTAGGACAGAACAATAGTAGGGGAAGCTAATGACTCCTCTCCTGGTCCCCTGCAGGATCCTCTTCCTCTGTTGATTCTTTAAACATGAGCATTTTCTTGCCTACACTCATTGTGAGCTATCTCATTTACTCTCATGTTGTCAATTCTAACCAATACATTGACAATTTATCAGTTTATTTTTCTTACCAATGCTATATATCCTTCTTGTCCTTATAGACATCTCAAATTCAATATGCTGAGAAAATGAACTTTTTCCCATAACATATTTTTCTTATACTCTTACTTCCATGTATCCTTAACCCAACTCTAAAATCTAAGAATCATTCTATTTTTTTCTCCCTCCCCAAATCAATTGATAAGTAAATCCAATTTATTCTGTCTCCATAACATATTTTAGATGCCAAAGTATACCTCATTAGTGTTACTTATTTTACATCCTAATTACTTCTGTCATAAATACCATTAACTTATGGTTTCCCTACCTCCCATCATCTCTTTACTCCAATTAAGCCTCCAATTCACTGGGTGACCTTTCTAAAATACAAGACTGAATATTTAATTCACTAAATGAAAAAGCTTCAGCAACCAAAACCATACATAGTTCCCACACTGTGCATTGAATTACCCTAGGGCACCACAGTGAACTCAGGATTTGCTGCTGAGGGAAATGCAACAACATCTATTATTTACCATACAAACTGCCGCTATCATGTCATTTGGACCTACTTAATTAATGAATGGAGCTGTATTTCTTTGGTCTTAGGGCAATGTGGAAAAATTACAGAGATACCAAGGGTGCAGTAAACTGAGAAAGTTTGGGAACCTATGACCTACAAATGTCTTCAGGTCTCTTGGCATGGCATAAATTAGTCCTTACCCACCTCTCTGGCCCCATTGTTCTCTCTGCCATGCCTTTTCTTCTCTCCCACTTTACTCTACAACCCAGCACATAGCCTTGCACCTCCCCAGACATGTCCTTCGTGACATCCTGAGTGGTTAGGCTCTGACATCTCAGTGAGTAGAGACATCATTTACTCAGAGTCTAGCAATGAGACCTAGCACCCTCAACAGAAACCAGGATAAAGTAAATAAGCCAGGGCAGCCACTCTAGAATCCCTATACTGAGGGAATTCTGCATGAGTTGGGTTATCTGAAGTAAAAATATATATATATATTCTTTGAAATTCCATGTGTATTTGTTGGGCCAACAGAAGGAGAGAGACCCTGATTCCCGTTTTCAATAGAAGTCTATATTTTTCTAAAGTGGAAGGCAAAGAGCCAACCAACAAGACAACAGTAAGATTGTTTTTGTTAATGGTGGTACCAGTCTAGTCCTTTTGTTTCCTAAAAGAGAAATGGCACCTGAGTTATATAATTTTTATTCTATAACACCATCTTTAATATTCTTTTACACTTATTTGTTCATCTGTCTCCTCCACTAGACTATAAACTTGTGGAGGGATGAAACTAGGCATGCTTCATCTCTGCATTCTCTTCATTTAGCAAAGTGTCTGGTACACAGTGATGAGTGGAGAGTTCAATTAAAAAATTTCAAGAATGGTGTGGTTGAGCCCCACAAAAAGCTCAAGTGAATTAGAAAAGAAACAATGTCATTTGATGAAAAAGACCAAAAGTCACTGACCATATTAGTCAAAGATGTTTTAAGAAAGTGGTAGGCTCATTGGCTCAGTGAATACAGCGTTGGCTTGTGGACTGAAAGTTCCCAGGTTCAGTTCTGGTAAAGGGACATGCCTGGGTTTTGGGATCAATCCCCAGTAGGGTGCGTGTTTTTCTTTCTCCCTGTCTCTTCCACCTTGAAATCAATAAAAATATATTGAAAGAAAGAAAAAGAGAGAGAGAGAGAGAGAGAGAGAGAGAGAGAAATAGGAAGAAGCTGGTTTGCAAGTACTGAGGAGCAAAATAAAAGATGTGGTAGACAGTGTTTACTCCCTAGCAAAAGCCATGCCCTCATTTCTTTCTCGCTAAAGAGAATTCCGCTTTTATTTAGGCATTGAGCAGATGACCTTTGATGTGGAAAGATGGGCTCAGTCCCTAATTTGTGCCAAAGTTCTGGCTAGTGAAATATTAGGGGGAATTCTTTGGTGGGGTACTTTAGAAAACATTACTAGTATACCTCTTTGACAAGAGAAAGTCTCATGAAGAATATACTTTCTGCTTGCTTTCCCAGCATGAAGATGTTACTTCAAGTTGTGGCAGCCATTTTGCAACAACGGGGTGAAGGCCAAATGAATTGCAGAGCTCTTATATTACTGAACCCGAGAAAATACCAGCAACTTTTCGTTTGTTTGTTTGTTTTGCAACTCTTTACCTACAGATTTCTTGTCACATAAGAAAAATAAGCTTCTGTTTTAGGTTTTCTGTTACATTCTAATCAATATAAGAAGAAAGAAAAGAGTGGTAAGTATAGACCACTCATTAATAAACATATTACAAACTAGAGGCCTGATGCACAAAATTCATGCAAGAGTAGGCCTTCACAGCCCTGGCTTCATCCGGAAGGTCATCTTGAAGGTCATTCTGCTGTTTGGCCATTTGGTCAATTTGCATATTATGTTTTTATTATTATAGATTATTATTATAGATAATATAGACTGGCAACTAAAAGACACAAGTTTGCTTGGTAGCATTTGGAAATGCATGTATAATGAAATTACAGGAGCCTCTAATGCACTGGTTTCCAATATGGGGCATACATCCCACAAGGGGGCAATTTGATTTTTAAGGAGAGGCAATTCAAGAATGAGTTATTAATAGTGAATTTTTTGCATTTCTTATGGTTCTAGAGGCCTCATATACAGTATATAAATATATAGTATGACATATTTATGCATTTCAGTTCTTACGTTTTAAAACTTTCTTTGCTATTTTTTCATATCACTTCATATTATTTTTTAAATAATTTCTTAGTGATTTCTTCGTCAGTACTTCAACTGTCCTTTTGTTCTTTTATTTTCTCTTTCATGGATGCCATGTTCTTTGGAAGCTTATTTAGACCAAGTTAATGGCTTTTTAGGCTTCCTCCACTGAATAGGAGTTCACCTTTTGAATAATAAGAATTACCGGTATCCGTCATAGGGGGGCATCAGGATTTTAAAGATTGCTTAGGTGGGGCATGGCTAGAAAAAGGTTGGGAACCACTGATCTAATGCCAGAGAAGAGACTTGGGCTGTCATTTTGTTGTCAAGAGGGAGTCACAGGAGGTTTTGGAACTTTCAGATTACTTTGGCAAAATTAGCAAGATTCACATATACCCAAAGAGCAAAGCATCCCTTTGTTTAACTTTCTGACCTTTATTTAACATGATTGTATTGGCTTTGCCCACTGTGTGACTCACTTGATGTAAACCCCCCCACTCAGTTGGCACATAAGAAAAATAATAAACGTGTTGCTTTCTGACACTTGTTAAATTAATACAAACAGAAGGTCTCAAAGCAAATGAAATGTTACATCACTTCAGTGTTGCCATGATATGAATTATCCCCGTGAAAGTTTCAAGTACACAAAACTTCTGTTAACTGAAAAGAAGCAATGATAGAAATAAGCATGGAAAATGAAAAAATAGAAAATGCCATAGAAAATGAGAAAATGAGGCCACAGAGATACTTCCAAAATACCAAGTCCTGATACCTAATCTGCACCAATAATAATAAATTAGACATGCCTAAGGAATAAATCTTGCATGTCAGGCATGAGACTATTTGATTTTTCACAAGTATTTCCATAATGGTGGGGAGGGTGTTTAAGTTGCTCACACACAAAAAAACACATTTTAATGATTTCATTATACAAGAATAAATGCTCTTATGCTTATTAATAGTTTCAAATATGTTTCTCCCTTCCCACTAAGTCTACTCAAAAAACAAATAAGCTTACAACAGGGAGACACCAAATTAGGGAAATCTATGCTATGAACATCATGTAACATTTAAATACTGTATAGGAAAAATACTGGCCATCATATGTGTGTTTACTTTGCCATCATATATGTGAACACCTTCTTACAAAGATTATTATTAACTAAGAAAAAGAAATGTGTCATTTGTGTATTTTTTTAAAAAAAATACATTATAACAAGCTTATAAATAAAGTACAAAGAAGGAAAAGTGTTAACTTCTTGTCATAGTTGCCTCTAATCTTTTTATAAAGAGTGGAAATCCCTTCTGGTCCCCTCCTCCATGTTGCTATTAGTATTATACTTTTATTTCATACATGTATATCCTTATCCACATCTTTTACTTATGAAATTCTTCATATATAAATTATTATATTTTTTATATAAGTTACTTATGCATTCTGAATATGAATCCTTTGTCAAGTGCATGCCTTGGAAATCTCTTCACCTTTTCTTTTTTAACCTTTTATGATGTCTTCTGCCACATACATATTTTAATTTTTATATCATCCAACTTAACTTTTCCTCTATGGAGTGTGCATTTTATTGTTTAAAGAACTTTTTTATACCAAGGTCGTGAAGACACTCTTCTTTATTAAACTCAAGAGTACTAATAGCTTCTCTAATTTGCTTACTTTTAGAAAGTTTGTCTGGAAAAAAAATCTACCTCTCCCTCAAGCTAGACTCCTTTGCTCATCTCTCAGGAAAAAAGCACACAAAAAGTAGAAGCTTATATTAAAAACACACTTAAATCTATTTTATAGGACTTATAAGTCAACTATCTAAGTCAGAGGGAAACGTGCTAAACTCAATTTGATAAACATATTTTGAATATGCCTTAATAAGGCCTAGCTTGAATTCCTTCCAAGAGCTACTTACTTCCTCCTTTCTTTCACAAAGAAACAGTCTGAAAGTAAAATGTGTTTATAACCTAACTTTAATCAAAGGCAGTTATTGAAGACCAAGTAAGGCCATTTAAAAATATTCTAATATTCCTTCAAAGAGTATTTATCTGACACATTTAAAAGAGTCTCCTTATAAGACTTTGATTTCTTTCAAATAATTTCAGAAGCCCTGGAACCATGTAAGAGATGAACACTTGAACTATTTTGTGGAGGATAGGTTTCTGACAGGCCACGGTGAGGAGGCAAGCAGCGAGATGATATAAAAATGAGCTGGTTAAGTGTGAATAAAGTGAAACATAGTTGTTAAAACATGTATTAGGGAGTAAAATCACTTTATTTTTAACTATTATATGTAGACTTACCTTTTTACTATGACTTAAAAAGAAGTAAGAGATCAGAAAAGGTGTGAGTGCTTTCAGCTGTTATTGACTGAAGCCCTTCGTCTGAAACAGCTTCTATCAGCTGGTTCTTCTCATTTGGCGCAAATTCTGCCCAGCCAAATGAAAAACCAAAAACCAGAGACTCTCTACTACTAACATTAAGCACAATCAGGAAATATCACCTTCTGCTTTACCTGTAATGTAGCAACACATTCTCATGGCTTCACCGAACAGCGCTTAGAGACCTTAAACTTCAAAATCATGTGGTTAGAGAAACTAACGGAGAAGCACAAGTTGGGTGCGTTATGTATTCAAAAGCATCAGCCTCTTTTGAAAGAGTTCATTCTTTTTTTTAACTTTTATTTTTTAAGGATCAAAGTCAGCTGTGAGTATAAAAGAGAAAGTACTTTTCAAAAAAAAGTTTGGCCTTAGATACATAACTATCGTAGTGCTCGGAGTTCGCTCTGTCCACAAGAAAACAAGGAAAAAGCATTAACATCGCTGTCTTCTTCGAGAGCCTCTCCTACAAACGGCAGGAGGAGATGCAGAGTCCACACCTGTCCGAATCATGCCATGCCCCAGAACACGGCAAAAGCGAGACTCTACTCGTAAAAAAGAAAAAGAAAGGGGGGCGGGGGAAAGGGCTCCCTTCTGCGTGAACCTGAGCCCCGCCCCCTCCCCACCCCGCGGGGCCGGTGACCCTCCGCGGGGGGAACTGGGCGCGCGAAGGGCATCCGCGGGCGGCGGGAGCGAGGTGCCTGCGGCCGCCGGGCGAGCGCACCTCCCTAAGGAAGAGCCTTGGATTCGCCAATAAAACCTGTCTTTACCGAACCAGCTCGCTGCCAGCCTCCGCGTCCCCACCGCGCGCCGCTCTCACCAAAAACAACGCGAGCCCAGGAGGGGAGCGGAGAAGCGGCCTGTGATGCAAAATGGAGAAAGGAGCCGAGAGGGGGCAGGAAAGGAGGGAGAACGGGGACAGGGGGTGATGGAGGCGAGGAGAGGGGCCGTGGCACGGAGTGCGGGGGGCGGGGGGCGGGGGGAGGCCGCCGAGGCGGCGCTGCGGGACTGAGAAACCCGGCGGCGCAGGCAAGGGGCGAGGCGCGCAGGCAGCGCCATGTTCGCGTTCCTGCCCCCGCGTCGCGTAAGGGTTTGTCCGCAGGCGGGGGCCCGGCGCCGGCGCATTTCTGCAGCCTCAGCAGCTTCTGTCCGACAGATGGGGAGGGACCTCGTCTGTCCCCCCCGCCCCGGCGCCTCGCGGCCCCGGTGGGCCTCGCCCGGCGGAGACGCTCGCTCGGCTCCGCGCAGCCCGGGGCGCGTGCGGAGGGGATGGGCGACCGCGGGGCGTCGAGCACGGAAACCGAAAACAACAAACTCCCCCCGTGGTGTGGAGGCGGCGGGCGCACGCCCGGGAGAGCCTAGCGGCCTCCAGCTCGACAGCGGGCGTCCAGCCCCGGGCGGGGGCGCCACTTCCACCTGCGCGCGTGGCGGGGCGCCCGCCCTGGGTTTGCACTCGCGCCGCGGCCACCCGGCGCCGGCCTCCCCGAGGGAGCGCCCGGCCGGGGCTGCCAGGTCCCTCCGGGAGGAACGTCCGAGACCCCGGGCGGTGGCGAGGGGAGGACTGGCCGGCGCCAGCCGCGGGGCGCGGGTGCGGGAGGCGGCGCGGGCACCGGGGCCGCGGGCGCGATGACCGGGAGCTGCAGTGCGGACCGTGTCTCACAGCTGCCACGGGGTTAAGTTCTGGGGACGCGAAGCGGCTCAGGAAACCGGGAGGCGAGGTTTCTCGCCGCTGACCCCCAACTGCAGGTTTCCGTCCAGTTATTCGGGGGCCTCCCTGAGAGCGTCCAACGCGCCCCAAGCACCTCTCCTTCGCACCCTCGCTGCCTCCCTCCAATTGCACTTGACTTTGTCCTCCCCTCAGTTCCGCCCTCGCGGGCGCTGGGTGCCCGCTGTCCGCACTCACGGGTAGGCGCTGGGTCTAATGCACCCACCGCCCGACCCCCTGCGACTCTCGGGGCTGGGAGCCGCTGGGGAGAAGGCGGTGCGTCGGGGAGGCGGCAGGGCCCGGCCCGGCTCCCGCAGGAACAGGTCCAGGCGGCCACGGCCACGGCCACGGAGGCCCCGAGGCGGACACCCGGCGCCGTCGGGGCCCCGCAGGGGTCTGCGCCGCAGGCAGGACTGCTGCCTCCCTCCCGGGCCTGCCTTCCTCCCTCCCGAAGAGCCGGGGTCGCTGGAGGCTGGAGGCGACACGCTCCCCAGGCCAGCGGAGCGGGGCACACGAAGGTGGGGAATCAAGATCATTGCAATGTAGAGACAGAGAAGCATCGATCAGATGCTCAAAACTCAGAGGGAAGGTGTGGGGGGGGGGTGAGGAGAAGAGATCCACCCAAGGACTTGTACGCATAAGCGCTGGAGGTGAGGAAGTGAGGGTTAGGGTGAGGGCAGGAGTGGGGGGATGAGAGGACATTGGGGGATAAGGACACATTTGTAGTATCTTAATCAATAAAAGGAAAAACTCAAAGAAAGAAAAAAAGATCATTGCAATGGTGCCCGACCCTCACAAGGTCTGGGCCGGCGCTTGGCCGGTTTCGCTCCTAGAAGTGAATGTCTTTCCTCTGCGCTTCAGCGCCTCTCTGCGTCCTCCTTTCGGCTGGCCCTGCCGACCCAGCCCTGGGCGTGCGCTGGCCTCCGAGTGCCCGGGCAACCTGAGCCCCTCCATCTATCAGAAACGTCACCCAAACTTGCCGCCTTCCAAGCTCCTCAGCTGGAGGCGGCGCACACCCACCTGGGGCTCTGCTTTGGACTTTATAACCTGGCTATTTTATTACTACTGCCATAAAAAGCGGCCTTTAAATTATGAAATAACATTTAGGTTATTTCAATGGTTTTTCAAACGGCAAATCTCTATAAGGAAAACACTTCTTTCCCAAATGATGGTAAGACACACACACACACACACACACACACACACACTCGCCAAAACAGATTATTTTTTTTATTATTCTATTAGAAAAGTTGCATGTTTTCCCTAAGAGAAAGCTCAATGCCTGAGCTCAAACTTTAATCTTGACATCTTAGTTAAGGTGATCTGCCTTTTTTTGTGTGTGTGTGAAATGCTAAAATCAAAATTCCTCATTTAGATAGCTATGTGATGATTTTAGACTATTCCACAAAGTAAGAAGTAAAAATATTGACAAGCCACAAGGCCTACTTCACAAACAACCTTCCAGCTTCTGTTTTTGAGACAGATAAAAGGGGCGATAAGCGATTTTAACAAAGTATTCATAAGCTGGCATAGATATTTATCATCTGACAATATATAAAGTTTTAAATGGAGCATTGCGTCTAAGTCTCATGTTTATATTACGTTTCTTGGATATGCTCAGCAGTCTTTTGTTGCTTCACCCTTTTATGGGAAAGCTTACATTTAACTTAGAAGGCTTCATGTAATCATGATTTTTCTTTTTTAAAGAACAAACCCTAGAGAGCCCTTTAGAAAGGGACATTTCACAACAGCCAAATACAGGGCAAATAAAGCTTAAAAGCTGTTACTTTCCCTTCTCTCAAGGACTGCTTCCTACAGAGTAAAAGTTGGAAGATGCAGTGTTGTAGGTACTCCATCTATTCTTAAATCAAGCCATTGAATGCAACTGATTAGGCATTAAGGCCTACTTAAAAAAGAAATCATTGCAAACTATTTATTAAACTCTTAAGAGAAACTTGAGTTTCTTTTCATTAGTCCATATATTAATTTTCAATGTGAGACATAGATCACCACATTACTATGTCCCGCTTCCAGCATTTCTTGTGTGACATAGTACTAGGTAATGTGCAATTCAAAAAGAAAATCATCTCTATTTGGTAGATTTACCACATTTTTAAAAAAGCAAAAACTGTCTCAGAATCAAAAGAGGCAGAATTTTAAGTAGAACTCTAATGTATTATTCAAAACCCGTTTAGAAAGATAAGTAATATAAATTACCTTTAGAGTAAATTTTGGCGAGATCATTCTTAGGAATGCAAAAAACTAATGCAGAAATATCCAATATATGATAGTCGATTTGTAACACATACAATCTTTACAAAACTATATTAAAAATAGTATTTTTTAAAGATTTATCTATATGTTATTCAGATTTTAATATTGGTAATTCATTGAATACTTTCAAGGCATGTCTTTATATGTAGTATTGTCTGCTTTGTTACATCATAAGTCATAAATGCTTCAACCCATTGAATTATGTTATACTAAATCTATTTTATATGGTCCTTATTTGTATTAGGAATACCTCAAATTTCAAATATCTGCACTTTTTACATTTTGAAGTACATTTTTGATGCCAAATATTGTTATATATTAGCACATGAAATACATTCAGAAGTTTTATTCTAATAGAATCCAATATGTTCAACCACTGGAAGCAGCAAAGAAAATAACTTCATTTTACTATCATTCTGGGCATTTTAAAAACATTCTATTAAAAACCTAAAATCAGTTTCCTAAGACCTTTTGCTAAGGTCTTTGCTAAGTGGTTTGCTAAGACCTTATTTTTGTACTAAAATATTAAAAAGTAATACAATTTACATTCTCTAGAAATCATGTCCCAATCCACTACTTTATAAAATATTCTTCTGATTGTGTCATACCAAGCATGATCAAACACTTAATGAAATGAAATTTAAAAATTTCCATTTTTGTTTGATTTTGAAAATTGTTTTATGAGAAATTGAGATAATTAAGAAATTTTAAATCTAAAATTAAGATGAACACTTACATTCATTTATAAAATATGTAGAATTTTTGAGGTTCATGTTCACCTGAGCAATGAATGTATTGAAAATGAAAATTGAAATATAAGAAGTTCAAGGGTACGAATCTTTACATTAACTGGGAATTTAGGAATGATGTTATTTTTGTTTTAATATTATCTCCTGCTTTAAGAAGGCTATATAGGATACTGAATATCCTAAGGAAAATATATATTGTACTGGTGGTGATTGAAGGGAGTTATTGAAGTAATCATAGCTTTTTAAATCTACATTTGTTTGAAATTTTTTTTTTTTGTTTTCAGCTAAATATTTGGCAATATGTTCAATATCTCAGATAATTTTTAGGTAATTTTAAAGACCTAAAAATAAAAGTGCAAAAAAGTTGATCAGCTGAAATTTTATAGTTTTTAGGTCACAAATAAAAAATTATATGTAAATCATTGATCTGAAGTGGTAACAATGGAAATTCTACAAATACAGAAAGTTGCATAGTTGTATTACTGAATAAAAATTATTACTATAATAAATGCAATATTTAATAAAAGTCAGTAATATTTTGAAGTGGTTTTCATATGATTCTATATTATGTTTTAAATTCTTCACTTTGTTATAGTGTATGTGTTCTGAATTGAATTGTTTTCAAGCATATAGAGTAACAGCTGATTTTATACATTAGGAATAATAAGAAACTACTAGAATTACTGGGTACTAACAAGGGGCTAAACACAATGGCATCAGAATTTCATAACTCAATTATATGCTCCACTTGAAGATTATAAAGCATAATTAACTTGCTTGACACCAGCAAAACAATGTTTTGTTTCCTTACAGAATAGGCTATGAGCTGTTTTCAATTATTGCACTGAAATGCTGTCTTCTAAAAGTAACAAATGAATATTTGCATGCTGTACATTGTACTGAAGACAACCTAGAGTAGAGCTATCCAATGTTTTTCTAATTATATTTTGCCTTCTTACATAATTTATTTTCCACTGAGGAACTAGTGATTACCTAATTATTTTTTTAACTAAGCAACTTAGTGAACAAATCTCCTAAAATAATGTATTGTTATTATGATCAATGTGAAATAAAATTAATCATTTGAAAGGGTATCTAGAGATTGAGATTTTAATTCTTAATTTGAAATATTCAGCATAACATACAGTAGTTATGTTGTTCCTTTGTCATGCCCTTCCTTAAAAAAACACTGTAAAAATAGAAACAAATATTCAGATGATTACAATATTTTCTGGATATGTGAAATTAAGGAGAGTTTTATGAGAAGGGGAGTTTAGTGCAGAACTCTTGTCTACCTTTCTCCTAGGTGGGGGAGGCTAATTGCTACTTGGTTCCATTCAAGGACAACTGCAAGAAGTGAATCTCCCTGCTACCCACCTATTGATGCAGTCAACATTTTTATAGTTTAAAAGTTAAAACCCGGGTAAAATCTAAATATTACAGAGAAAACACACATTATCAATTATTTACACCTTTGAATGAGTGTCAGAGCATATGCTGATAGAAGGAAGAGAAAGTTTCAGGACGCTGAATAACTAATATGAATGGAGAGAGGTGAATGGGACAGAGAAAAGGCTAAGGATAGGGAACTGTTGGGGAACAGACAGAATTTTGCCTGATCAATATTAACTAACTAGATAATATCCTATTTAACATTAGCATTTAATTATCTATAATCCACTTCCTTTTATGCCCTACCATATATCTGGGCAATTAATTATCAGTGTAAAATATAAAGGAAAAAAATTAGTTAATTAGATATTTCAGGTGCAAACATGAATTGACTGTAAAATGCTCAGATCATTGAAGTCATGTCTATAAAATAAAAACTGAAATATTAGTTATGTATTTGAAACCAGCTAATTTATCTGTCCACATAAATCAAATTAAGTAGATGATTAATAAATTTCAGCTTTATTATGAGCTTTATTCATTCATATCATAACTAAAGACAGTCTCTTAATCTTTGTGGTAGATTTTAAGGCTTTTTTTCTCTATTAGTTATATTAATGATGATTTCCATACTATGTAGAAATTGGAAGGTTTATCAATTCCATATAAACTGTTAAAATAGCCAATCAATGATGTAATGGTTCAATTATTTAAAACATAAACCAGACCCAGATATTTTTTTCTAATAAACCGATTCCAGTCCATTCAAGATTCTATCCTAAAAGCTGTATTTAGTAATTTTCAGGAAAAAAATGAAGATTAATGGAAAATCAGTAATTAAGTTTAGCTTCATCATTTAAAGTACAAAAAAAGAGAATTGTTGGTCAAAATGCTAATGGCCTAAATATGAAACTTATGTGTTGTCCCTTGTTCTTAAATATCATTGAATTAGCCCAAACCAAAAAATATTCAAATGTAATTTCTAGTCAATTTATTTATTACTCATAACTGACTATCCTGGTTTGCAATTCATTAACTTAGTGATCAAAAATGTGTTTCAGCAAACCAACTCTTCCTTAAGTTTAAACAACTGGAAATTATTTATCAATGTTGCAGCATTTCTTAATATTGATTCAAGAGATCTGGAGACATATTGCTGATGTTGGAAGCTGATTTGTACTGTTGTGAGGAATTGGTTAGCTTGTGTCCTGGGCTCTAATGAAGAGAAATACACTCTCAGATCCATTCAGGCAGTTAAGGACTCCAGACTCTTTCCTCGCTAGTTATTTGCTTCCTGGCTACAATTTTATTAGCCTGTGAGTGTTGCTGCACCCATCCTACTTGATTCTGGTTTCTTATTTTGTGATTGCGGGCTGAATATTTTTCTCCTATATCCCTAACTTTGACTTGACAAGTAAAAGCATCTGTGTTCTGGCCTTCTTAGTATTTGTCTGTTTCTGAAAAGATCCTTATCTGTTTCTCTGATCACAAACTACTCATTCCAGGAAGTGTTAACACAGTGGCTCAGCAAGCAGTCAGTGCTGTAGTTCTTGGTAGCATAACGACCAACCACCTGTCCTTCAGTAAGAATAGGGACTTGTCATCTGTGGCTGTTTCTCTCTCAGCTGTTGTCAGATTGTTTAGAAATGAGTAGCTGTGTGCTTCTGTCAGAACAGACCAGGAAAAATCTCACCTTGTGCCAAGATGTCCCCCAGTTTCCTATATTAACTAGATCGGTAAGTAACATTTTCTCCGTTTGTTGGTTGCCAGAGATCTTCAGGGAAAAGGAACTATCCTCACTATCCCCACTGTCTCACGACTGGGTCAGCCCCAGCAATGGCTGGGAATGGAACTTAAAGAATATGAAGGCCTTGAGGAAGGCCTCAGCCTCCCTGGCCTTGTCTTGCTTAGAAACTGTGGAGAATGCCATGAGTCTGTCTTCTCTGGTATCCAGTCCCCTAATCCTGGGCCTCTGCCTTTTTGGGGCCTTATGATACCTTTTGCTAAATCTCAACCCATCTGCAAAGCAACTCTACCAGCCATGCAACTGCACAGAGCCCAAACCAGATTGTGCCCTGCACAGAAAATGAAATCAATGTTGGTGATGTAACTAATCATAACGTTTTCTGCAGCATTGTTCTCCCAGTTTTTACTGATACCTAACTGTAACTCACCTTTAAACAGCGTGGTTTGAACTGTATGGGTCTACTTATATGCCCATTTTTATCTATAAATACTGTATTTCTCTAGGATTCTGACATAAATAAATGGACGGTAGAGTCTAATCTCACTACTGAGTATTCTACCTCCTCAAATATTCGGTTTGGCCCTTTTACTCCCAGAAATGCCCAGCTATAATTTACTCAAGTAGAGGTAAGATAAAGACCTACCTATAGTTTTTTTTTCAAATTTACTTTTCTAACATATAATGTTGTTTCAATTAAGCCTCATAATAAGTTTATGAGGAGGGTATAATCAAACCTGCCACAGAAATGTAAGCATTTTTCCTTAGCTAATATAACAATTCACATGTACAGCTAAGCACTGTACAAAGTGTGTGAAGTGCTTTACACATAAAAGCTCTGTGAAGCAGATCTAATTATTATGACACTTTACTGAAGAAAGAAGGCTTAGGATATTTAACAAAGTCACTGAGAGCTATAGCCAGTTTAAATCAGTGGATAGAGTGTTGGCCTATGGACCAAAGGGTCCCAGGTTCAATTCTGGTCAAGGTCAGGTTGTGTGCGGGAGGCAACGAATCAATGTGTCTCTCTCACATCAATGCTTCTCTTTGTCTCCCCGCCTCTGTTCCACTCTGTAAAAATCAACAACAAAAAAACCCTCGGGTGAGAATGAATAAAAACATAAACAAAGTGACTGAGATTCTTGCCAGTGTTACTAATGGACTTCTATGTTGTAAAATCCAATGGATCCTTTCCTATTCTTATGTTAGTCAATTTCATAACACCAGTCCTCTTAGATTGACACTACGATAGCCAGCTCTTTTTCTTACTTCATTGGTTTTCTTTCTGCCTCTTTATTCTTTATCTTAACTCTCAAAGATAAATTTCCTTAAGACAGGGTCCTGTCCCTTTGTTTTACTCTTTCCCAAGATGATCCCAAACATTCTCATGTACGTCTATAATGACAACACTTATACCTTTATTGAAGACCTCTTCTCTGAGCACCACTTTATCTATCCAGCAGTCTCCCTGATATCACATTGGGATGATTCATAGCTATCTAAAATTATATAATACTGGAGGCCCAGTGCATGAATTCATGCATGGGTGGGATCCAACGGGCCCGCCCCGATGGGAACTGATTGGAGCTGGGCTGGCAGAGGGGAGGGGATGCAGGAGCTTGGCCAGTGGCCGTGCCCCCGATGCGGGGGGAGGGTGATCAGGGGTGGGGCCGGCTGGGGATAAGGGCCACAGGAGGTGGGGGGGGGGGCTGATTGGGCTGGTTGGTTGCTGCACATCAAAGTAACTGGTTGTTCCAGTCATTCCCATTGTTCTGGTTGTTCCACCGTTCCAGTCACTTGGCTTTTATATATATAGAAGATAACCAAAGCTGAATACTTGACTGTTTACACATCTGCTCCTTCCCATTCTCAGTGGATGTCATCACCTTTTATCTAATTGCTCAAGTCAGAAACCTGAAAGTCATTCTTTTCTTAAAATGTTACTATCCAATCTATCAAGTTCTATCAGTTTCATTACAAAATGTCTCCTATCTTTCCATTTTTCTCTATCTTGACAGTTGCCATATTAGTTCAAATCACCATACATAATAACTTCCTAGGAGAGTCTCCCCTCTGCTTTGCCCCTAAATCTGTTCTCCATCCAGCCATTGCAATTCTTTTTTTTTTCTTTAATTTTGGGTAAAATTTTTACCCAAAACAGAAATGTTACAAAAAAGTCCACAAGTCATGAATTTACAGCTTAGTGATTTTCACAGTTTGAGCATATCTGTAGAACCCCAGAAACCCCCCTCATAAGCCCTCCCAATCATCATCTCCACCCAAGGTAAACTGATTTCTTTTGCCATAGATTAGTTTTGTCCCTTTTAAACAGGTTTGGAACATAAAACCTATTATGACGCTACAGCCTAAACTACTCAAAGGCTTCCTTTACACTTAGACTAAAATACAAACATGTTACCATGGCCTACAAGTCCTTACACAATCTGGTCTCCACAAACTCCCCCAAGTACAATTTCCCATTTACTCAGTATGCTCCAGCCCACTTGGTCTTGTTTTAATTCCTTAAATATGCTAATCTCTTTCTTGACTCAGGGCCTTTGCATATGCTGTTTCTTTTGCTAGAAAGCTAGTCTGGTGAGGCTGGTTTCTTCTCACCCAAGTTCTCACTTAGCATCCCCAGAGAGTCTGTCCATGTCCACCGTACATCATAGACTTCTCCCATCCTCCAGCCTTAGGAGGCTTCTGTGTGCATCTGGAATGGCTGAGGTCTCTTGGGCTTGGCAACCAAAAGAGGCATAAGGATCATTTTTTCCCCTCTGTTTTAGCAGCTGTGCACGCATACCATTTGTGGGGGTATTTAAATTGGTTGAATTTGTTTTTAAAAGAGAGCTAGAAGAATCAGAAAAGATGGCAGACTCTGAAAGGCCAGTTCTGCTGTCTTCCAGGAGGCTAGGCAAAGCAGCTCCCTTAGCATCTCACTTATCACCTAGTTTAGATTCCTTGGTGAGAAAGGGGAAACTACAGCCTTTTCTTTTAAAATGCAAATATTAAATCCATCAGGGTGTGAATAACTACAGTTATATTGTAGTGGAGAGCACTGGGCACCTGCCTAGCTGAGAAGTGTGTGGGAGAAAAGCAGACTTCTGTATATTTGGCCTTTCCCCGCCAGGACCCAGGTGGCAAGTTCCTGGTCTAAACTGTGTTCTGTATAAGATGAAACAGTCGTCACTCCCTACTAAGGATGCATATCCCAATTTGTGTGACTTGAACTTGGATTTCTTGGAATTCCATTTTGCCACATTTCCTCAAGTTTCTTCCTACTTTGATCAAATAGTTTCTCACTGTAAATGTCTGCCTGTGTGCTGTTGAAACAGACGTTTGGGAGGAAGGGAAGTGGGAGGAGGAAGGGGGGGGTGGGTAGTGAGCCAAGCACATTGTCAGGTGAACACCTTTCCTTGAGGAAACAGATGCAAAGTTGTCCTCTACAGGAGGCTGCAGTGCCATGCTGTCTGGAGTACAGTTAAGCAAGGCCCCAGTATGCACCCTCCCAGCCCACACCACACCGTGCTTTAAACTGACATAAAACTGCACAAACATTTTCCCTGGAAATTGTTCCTCAGTTTCACAGAATGCTCCAGTTTGAACAGGATTTTTGAAGTATCTCATGCACCCTCAGGGTTTGGGTTCACTTTGGAGAAAATAATGTGCAGAGTAATTTATATGACGGTATTCCATGCTCCCAAAATGTTTGCTCTCATGTAGCTTAGGCTTGGAGAGAACACAGAAGTAATGATTTGATAATAATTGTATTATGATGTTTAATTGACTATTAATGAGAATTTACTGTATAAAATATATTAGAGTTTTGTTACTGCTTGAGTTTTTGTTGGGCTGTTTTCATTTTAAAAGACAGAGACTGACTCAAATTACCTCAACTAATTGAGGTATGAGCTGGGGGAGGAGGGGACAGGGGCTATGTGGAAAGCAGCTCTGCCCTGGTGTCAACTAGAAGGATTTGCTCATTTCCTGGGTGTCTCTGGTGTTGGCTACTGAGGGTTATCTTGTCGTTGCTGCAACAGGTTTCCTCTGCCAGCCTCCAGATGGTGGGCAAGGAGGAGAGGAGAGTTGAAGGTGTGTTCACCCAGCAGAGACCATGGCCTGTCTCTTCTGTGCTCAAACCAGTGCCTTGGCTCTTTCTCTCTTGGGACATCCTGGCAGGTCTCATGGCTTCACTCTCCCTCGTAACTTTTATGTTTCACCTTCTACAGCAGGTTGCTTCATTCCTTTAAAGTTTTTCACTTCAAATTCCTGACAGAGAAAGACAGAAAGGAGCAGGGAGAGAAAGACTATGAATGGTCTGTTAACTCTTTCAAGCCCAGTCATGACATGAGTCTCAAGTCAGGCTGGGAATTTACTGTCCTTTTAGCTGAGGCTGGGACATGAAGTGAAGGGGGTCAGGTCATTTGCGTATCCTAAAGTTTGCCCTTTCAGGAGAAGCAGGGGTTGATCCATCTTCCTTAGAAGCAACTGTGGTTGCACAGGCAATGTATATGGTATTCCTCATATACTCTATCAATTAAAGTCTTAACAATGAAAGTAATAGGTATAAAACATACAAAGTAATCATTCTTTTTTACTTGATGTCAAAATATGTGTCTATAATGATGGTAGATATTTTTTTTAAAGAACACATTCTTTTTTTAAAAAAAAAAAAAAAAAGAGAGAGAGAGAGAGAAAGAAAGCTCTGGTCTGGAAATGTTTACTTGACCCAGCTGTGGAGCATTATACTACTGATTTAAGAAATTAACATATTCTTTAGAAGTATTAGTATCATAATAGTCTATTCCTGCAAGCAATAAAAAACAGAACATAATGGTTGATGTAAGGTCTGAGTTTTATACACCTGGACTTCGATGAAAAGGAAGACTTTGATGATAAGGCTTTGGAGGGGCTGTTTTATGTTCAGCTACGGTATTCATAATGGATGTTAGGTATTTCCAACCCTTTTCTGTATTATTTAACATGAGTTTAACCCAGTTTTTCCTTGGGCTCCATGGAAAACAGATGTCAAGGGAGCAACACGAAGGTGTTTCTATCTTTCTTAGCTATTTCTGCAGTGATGGAAGAAAGAACTTTTCTACATTCTGAATGAAAAAAGTTATACATTTCCATCAATCACATCTAGACACAAACCTAGAAACTGTCTTTGATTTCTTCCATTCCGTATCCCCTGTTTCTAGCCAACCCATCATCAAGTCCTGATGGTTCTACTTCCGAAATATATCCTGGACTGCTTCTTTCTATCTTCACAGCTACCACTCCTGTCCCAAACCTGGATTACTGTAATAGGCTCTGTATGAAGAAGGCATTCAATATTTAATAACAGAAAACTCAACGGTGGTAGTTTCGACAAACAGAAGTTTATTTGTCACATTAAAATAGCCCAAGGGTAGACAATCCAGGTCTGGTACAACAGCTCAACAATGCCATCAGGACCCAGGCTCTACATCTTTCTTTTCTATCATCCTTAATGTATTGACTTTCATTCTCATGGTGTGGCCTCGGGGTCTGCAGATGGCTGCTACATTGCCAAGCATTGAATTTGTGTCCCAGTTAGGAAGAAGTCTGCAGGCAGAGAATGGTTTCCTTCAGAAGTTGTTTTTTACTCAGGAAGGGATGTCTTTACTACCTCTCACATCTCATCAGTCAGAACCAGATCTTACAGTTATTCCTGAATCAATTGCTGTCCAAAGGATTAAAATCGCTGGAGTGGTTCTGGAATGATTAAACAGGCACTTCTTTGATTGCCCCTTCTTTGCAAAATGAAT
>PVJC01019041.1:0-30678 GCA_004026665.1 Murina feae
AAAGGAACCGAAGGAGGACCACACCAAGACATATCATAATTAAAATGCCAAGAGCAAAAGACAAGGAGAGAATCTTAAAAGCTGCAAGAGAAAAGCAGTTAGTTACCTACAAGGGGGCACCCATACAACTGTCAGCTGATTTCTCAACAGAAACTTTGCAGGCCAGAAGGGAGTGGCAAGAAATATTCAATGTGATGAACAGCAAGAACCTACAGCCAAAATTACTTTACCCAGCAAAGCTATCGTTCAGAATTGAGGGTTGGATAAAGAGCTTCACAGACAAGAAAAAGCTAAAAGAGTTCATCACAACCCAACCAATATTATATGAAATGCTGAAAGGTATCCTTTCAGAAGAGGAAGAAGAAAAAGTAAAGATAAAAATTATGAACAACAAATACATATCTATCAACAAGTGAATGTAAAAATCAAATGAATAAAAAATCTGATGAACAGAATAAACGTGAATAAAATAGAATCAGAGGCAGAGAAAGGGATTGGACTGACAATTTTCGGGGGGGAAGGATGTTGGGGGTGCGGGAAGAAACTGGACAATAATCATACACTTATGGATGAGCACAGCGGCTGGGGGGGGCGGTAAGGACAGGGGGGGTGGGAACTGGGAGGAGGGGAGCTATGGGGGGGAAAAAGAGGAACAACTGTAATAATATGAAAAAAATTCATTTAATAAAACAAGGAGTGCAGCCAAAAAAAAAAAAAATCTAGTGTTTTTTTCTAAGTGTTGTTCCTGGAAAACTTGTATCAGCATCACATGGAAACTTGTCAGAAAAGCAAATTCTCAGCCCCTACCCTAGACCCACTGCATCAAAATCTTTGAGGGTGATGCTCAGTAATCTGTGTTCTAACTCTTCCAGAACACTAATATGTTGTATTCTTCTGTTCTGGCTTCAACATGTGTTTCTCAATGAATATATATTCAAATATGACAGGTCCCAAAAAGAAACTTTCTTTTTATTTAATAAATCTTTATTGTTCAGATTATTACAGTTGTTCCTCTTTTCCCCCTATAGCTCCCCTCCACCCAGTTCCCACCCCATCCCCTGTCCTTACCCCCTCCCCTGCAATATCCTCATCCGTAGGTGTACGATTTTTGTCCAGTCTCTTCCCATAACCACCACACTCTCTTCCCCCTGAGAATTGTCAGTCAACTCCTTTCTATGCCCCTGTTTCTATTC
Source organism: Murina feae (assembly GCA_004026665.1). Classification (NCBI taxonomy): domain Eukaryota; kingdom Metazoa; phylum Chordata; class Mammalia; order Chiroptera; family Vespertilionidae; genus Murina; species Murina feae. Next base: position 1,194 of record PVJC01019041.1, read on the forward strand.
TATTCACCCGTTTATTCTGTTTGTAAGATTTTTTATTCACTTGATTTTTAGATTCACTTGTTGATAGATATGTATTTGTTGTCACTTTGTTGTGCATAATTTTTATCTTTACCTTTTTCTTCTTCCTCCTCTTCTTAAAGAATACTCTTCAGCATTTCATACAATACTGGTTTGGTGGTGATGAACTCCTTTAGCTTTTTCTTGTCTGTGAAGCTCTTTATCTGACCTTTAATTCTAAATAGCTTTGCTGGGTAGAATAATCTTGGTTGTAGGTTCTTGCTGTTCATCATTTTGAATACTTCTTGCCACTCCCTTCTGGCCTGCAAAGTTTCTGTTGAGAATCAGCTGACAGTTGTATGAGTACTCCCTTGTAGGTAACTAACTACTTTTCTCTTGCTGCTTTTAAGATTCTCTCTTTGTCTTTTGCCCTTGGCATTTTAATTATGATGTGTGTTGGTGTGGTCCTTTTTGGATTCCTTTTGTTTGGAATTCTCTGTGCTTCCTGGATTTGGAAGTCTATTTCTTTTACCAGGTAGGGGAAGTTTTCTGTCATTATTTCTTCAAATAGGTTTTCAATATCTTGCTTTCTCTCTTCTTCTAGCACCCCTATAATTCTGATGTTGGTACACTTGAAGTTGTCCCAGAGGCTTCTTACACTATCTTCATATTTTGGATTCTTTTATGTTTGTGCTTTTCCGGTTGGGTGTTTTTGCTTCTTTGTATTTCAAATCTTTGACTTTATTCTTGGGATCCTCTAGTCTGCTGTTGGATCTCTGTATATTATTCTTTACTAGGAGCCTGGTGCACAAAAATTTGTGAACTCGGGAGGTCCATCAGCCCAACCTGTGCCCTCTTGCAATCTGGGACCCCTCTGAGGATGTCCACCTGCTGGTGTGCTGGTCAGCCTGGGTGAGGGGCTGATGGCTGTTTGCAGGCTGGCCAAGCCCCCCAGTGGGATCCCTCACCCCAGTGGGGTGTGGCCAGCCTGAGTGATGGTCTGAGGGCCGTTTTCAGGCTGCCCACAGTCCCTTCAGGTTTTAGGTTCCTACTGAGGTACCTGGCCAGCCTAGGTGAAGGGCTGATGGCTGTTTGCAGGCTGGCCAAGCTCCCCAGTGGGATCCCTCACCCCAGTGGGGTGTGGCCAGCCTGGGTGCAGGTCTGAAGGCTATTTACAGGCTTTCAGGCTGCCCACAGTCCCTTCAGGTTTTGGGTCCCTACTGGGATACCTGGCCAGCCTGGGTGAGAGGCTGATGGCTGTTTGCAGGCTGGCCAAGCCTCCAAATGGGATCCCTCACCCAATTGGGGTGTGGCCAGCATGGGTGAGGGGCTGAGGGGTGCTTTCAGGCGTTCAGGCTGCCCACAGCTCCCATTGACCCAATGTCCCAGCAAGGCTCGCTGGAAACAGGTTCCTGGTGGTTTATTTTTCTTCTATAATTGATACACTATTCCTTTAAGCCAGGGTCTAGGCAAGTAATGAAACCTCCTCTCCGCTTCAGCTCTGGCTTCTATAATGAAACAATGTTTACATTAGAAGTCAGGTCTGGCTTACTGTTTGCTTCAGCTCTTGAGTCTCCTAGGATTAAAACAATGTTGCAAATATGTTGTTTCCTGGAGTGGAGAGAAGCCCAGGAAGCCCACAAACAGTTTCACTCCTGCTGCAACGGAAACTGCTTGTTTACTCAGCTCCCTGAGTACCGGCCTCCATGTTGGCTGGGTTAATTTGCATACAGTCGCTCTGATTGGCTGGTGGGCGTGGCTTAGGTGTCCCAAAGAAACGGTCAGTTTCAATATTATGCTTTTATTATATATGATTTCAGTCAGTGTAGGCCTAATTTCTAATTGGTCCCTTTTCATATCCTTGAGAGTCTCACTATATTTCTCGGAGGTTTCTAGTAGATTCTTGAGTAACCTTATAACCATGGTTTTGAACGCTATATGTAGTAGTTTGCTTTCCTCCATTTCTTTCATTTGTGATCTGTTCCTTTGTCTCCACATTTTGGTTGCTTCCCCGTGTTGATAGAGAGGTTTTCTGTGTTAGGTGTCCTATAGGGCCCAGTGGCTCAGCCTCCCCAATTACCTGAGGTGGACACTCTTGGTGCACCCCTTTGTAGGCTGTTGTAGTTAAGCCTTGATTGCTCTTGGTATCATTGGGAGGAATTGAACTCCAGGCCAATTGGCTGTGAGCACCAGTTGTGTCTACAATGGGAGAACTTCTGTGCTGGAGACATCCTTAGGGGCAGGACTTGCTTCAGTGGGGCTTTGGTGCTCACTGAGTCTACCCCCTGAGTGTGTCTCTTATAGATTGGAAGAATTGTAATCTGGATGGTCTCCCTCTGACCACTGGGTAGACTGGCTCTTGGACCTCCAAGGAGATGCAAAGTCAACCACTGCCTGAGGCCACCCAGCAGAAGCTACAGAGAGATTTGCAGATTTCTCCTCTTTGTTTGGGGTTTTGAGGTGCCCAGATGAGCTATGAAGTAATGTAGGCTGCTGAGGAGCCTTAGGCCTTCTTCTGGAATCTCTGGGATTCTCTGACCCAGCTACAGTTTGACAGGTTTTTAGGCAGAGAAAGGCCAGGCCGTTAGTATACAAAAGCCTCTGTGGACAGCTTGGGCAGAGTTGTAAATTGGGTGGGGCGGGGTCTCAGGGAATCACCAGGGCAGAGAAAACCGCAATGGCTGCCAGTTTTCTTTGCCTTGGAGAGGTCCTGGGGTCTGTGTCCCATGCCTTGTGCAATAACAATGAATGCTGCAAGCAGTTCTGCAAGAAAGCTGCCCTCACGTTCCAGCCAATGCCGGACAGTACAGTTTCTCTACATATGAGTCTGGTTCCCCAAATTTCCACCTGCAGCTGCAGTTCAGAGCAGTCAGGAGCTTGTATCTACTTCCTAATTTAAAAGGACAACAACATACCCAGCTGCCCACCTCTTTTGAGGGCACTTCTGTACCTCCACATTTCCACCTCCTGCCAGAATCAATGTGCTTTTCTCTTTCTTTCTAGTTGTAGAATTTCCACTGAACCAGCCTTCCCCTGGTTCTGGATGATATTCGTTTTGTCTTTTTGTTGTAGTTTTAATGTGGTGGTACGTGGCAGCAAGTTCAATTTACCTATGCCGCCATCTTCGTTCTCCAAGAAACTTTATTTCTGCAATAATTTTGTTCTCTCTCTCTCTCATTCTCACAAACTAGAGAGTTTGTGGAAAAATAAATAAGAAGTGGAATTTGCCCTAAATGGTTTTGCTTAGTGGATAGAGCATCGGCTGTGGACTCAAAGATCGCAGATTCGATTCCAGCCAAGGGCATGTACCTTTGTTGTGGGTACATCCCCAGTGGGGAGTGTGCAGGAGGCAGCTGATCAATGTTTCTCTCTCATTGATGTTTCTAACTCTCTATCCCTCTCCCTCCTTCTCTGTAAAAAAATCAATAAAATATATTTTGTCAAAAAAAGAAGTGGAATTTGTATGTGGTTTTTGCATACATTCTTCATCAGTGTCCTTGCTTATAATAAGACTAGGGGCCCGGTACACAAAAATTTGTGCACTTGCAGCAGGGAGGGTCCCTCAGCCTAGCCTGTGCCCTCTTGCAGTCTAGGACCCCTCGGGGAATGTCCACCTGCTGTAGTGCCTGGCCAGCCTGGGTGAGGGGCTGATGGTTGTTTGCAGGCTGGCCAAGCCCCCCAGTTAGGATCCTCACCCCATGGGGGTGTGGCCATCCTGGATGAGGGGCTCAGGGCCATTTTCAGGCTGCCCACAGCCTGTTCAGGGTTTGGGTCTCTACTGGGGTGCCTGGCCAGCCTGGGTGAGGGGCTGAGGGCTGTTTGCACGCTGGCCAGAGCTCCCATTGATCCAAAGTCCCAGCGAGTCTAGCTGGAAGCAGGTTTCTGAGGTTTATCTTCTATAATTGAAATTTTGTTGCCTTGAGCAGAGGCCACAGCCAGCCGGGGCAGGCAGTTTCCTCCATCGCTGGCCTCATGTTTGCTCTAGCTACGTGGCTGCCAACCGCCATCTTGGCTGGGTTAATTTTCATATCGTCACTCTGATTTGCTGGGGGGGGGGGTGGCTTGGCTGGTGGGCATGGCTTAGGTGTAATGGAGTGAGGGTTAATTTGCATATTACTCTTTTATTAGATTAGATACCTTAACACACAGAGATATTCATCTATATATCCCACAGCAGAAATTAGTATAATACCTTATGCATTCAATAAATATTTGTTGATGAACAAATAAATAAACCTTTTTAAATAAAAAAATTAAGGTGGTGTTTTTTTTTAATTTACAAAGATATCCAGTTAGGATGGTGGTTGTTTATTTACTATTTCGTGGGCACATGGTCATCTAATGTTACAACATGACATATGTGTTTATAGTTTAAACATAGAGGAAATTAATTGCCACAATCAGGAAAAAAATTCAAACTAAGTATCATACTAATTTAGGGTAAGGAAAATCAGATTCTTAGTTCAGTCTTAGGTTCTTAAAATATATTCAGTAAATCATGGTTAATGATGATAATATGCATATCAGGGTTATTAAGCCTTTAGGTAAAGATCTCACTGGTAAATTAGGCTGTCATTCTTGGCAAACTAAAGCAAATTCATGCTGGTCAGAAAATTGGAAAATATTTTCTAATAATCAGCCTTCTAGAAAAAGCACATCTAGATATTATTACTGAAATATGAATTTTGAAAATACTAAGACCATAAAATCAAACACAGATGGTTAAAAGCAATTCTTTTATGCTCTCAGATTTATGAATCAAATAATCAATATTTGAATTATATGTATGTTGCTTAGTTGTTAAACCATTTCTCTACAAATTACAAGTGAATATTAATGAGAAATTCTATGGCATTCTCATAGAATGCAGTATTCTGTGTTAGGGTAATTGTCGATTTTAATTTTAAATATTAATGCAATGCAGTTTTGGGGTTCAGCTTAAAGCAATAAGTACACAGAAGCAGCAAGATCTAAGTCAAATAAGACTCTATCATAGGAGATTTGATAGCAAAGATGTCAACAGTAACTGGTTAGCAAAGTTGAGTTGCTCTCCAGAAGTTGGCATATGATTATGATTGATGACATTCCTCATAACAAATAGCTGACCCCTGGGGTTATTTGGTTTTCAGTGTTCAGCCAGTCTGTTCAAAGAGATGACTGGTGTCAAAGATGAAGTGATTCATCTGAACAAGAAATTCAGTCATGAGACCAAGGAACGGAGCCTTCAAAATTAGCTGGCGCTTTGCACCATGGAGAGAAGAACTGAGAGACAAGCTTGGGAAGGAGTGACAATAGGTGGACAGCCACCTTTGTGAAGCACCAGTTTGGTGTGAGAGGCCTGATAAAATATGGACTGTGAATTATTGAGGTCAGCCCTATTCCTTATGTCTAAAAGAGTGAAAACAGTGTGCTGTAGTAATCTCCGAGAAGAGAAGAAGATTGTTTAATTAAGATGAGATTATTCAAGCCCTAGCTGGTTGCCCAATGGTTAGAGCGTCAACCTGAGGACTGAAGAGTCTCAGGTTCAATTCTGGTAGAGGGCATGTACCTCAGTTGTAAGCTCCATCCTCAGCCCCTGTTGAGGCAACCAATCAATGTGTCTCTCACATCAATGTTTCTTCTCTCTCTGTCTCTCCTCCTCCCTTTCACATTCTCTCTAAAATAAAAAAAACATATCCTCAGGTGAGGATTAACAAACAAACAAAGCAAAAAAATGAAAGAAAAACAGATGGAAGAACATACCATGTTTATGGATTGGTAGAATCAATATCGTTAAAATGTCCATACTACCCAAAGCAATTTATAAATTCAACGCACTCCCCATTAAAATGCCAACAGCATATTTCATGGACATAGACCAAACTCTCCAAAAGTTCATGTGGAATAAAAAAAGACCCCAAATAGCTGCAGCAATAAGAAGAACAAAGTAGGTGGGATCTCAATACCAGATATCAAGATGTATTACAGAGCCACAGTGCTCAAAACTGTCTGGTACTGGCACAAGAATAGACATATAGACCAATGGAACAGAATAGAGAACCCAGAAATCGACCCGAACCAATATGCTCAATTAATATTTGACAAAGGAAGCAAGAACATACAATGGAGTCATGACAGTCTCTTCAACAAATGGTGTTGGGAAAATTGGACAGATACATGCAAAAAAAATGAAGCTGGAGCACCAACTTACACCATACACAAAAATAAACTCAAAATGGATAAAGGACTTAAATGTAAGATGGGAAACCATAAAAATACTACAGGGATTTAAAGGCAACAAAATCTCAGACTTATGCCGAAGCAATTTCTTCACCGATACAACTCCTAGGGCATTGGAAACTAAAGAGAAAATAAACAAATGGGACTACATCAAAATAAAAAGCTTCTTCACAACAAAAGAAACCATCAACAAAACAACAAGAAAGCCCACTGCATGGGAGAACATATTTGCCAATGTTATCACTGATAAAGGTTTAATTTCCAACATTTATAGGGAACTCACACAACTTAACAAAAGGAAGATAAATGATCCAATCAGAAAATGGGCAAAGGACCTAAACAGACACTTTTCAAAAGAGGACATTCAGAAAGCCCAAGAGACACATGAAAACATGCTCAAAGTCACTAATCATCTGAGAGATGCAAATCAAAACAACAATGCGGTACCATCTCACACCTGTAAGAATGGCTATCATCAACAAATCAACAAACGACAAGTGCTGGAGAGGATGCAGAGAAAAAGGAACCCTTGTTCACTGCTGGTGTGAATGCAGACTGGTGCAACCACTATGGAAGACAGTATGGTGTTTCCTCAAAAATTTAAAAATGGAGCTGCCATTTGACCCAGTGATCCCACTTCTAGGGATATATCCCAAGAAGCCAGAAACACCAATATGCATCCCTATGTTCATAACAGCACAATTCACCATAGCTAAGACTTGGAAACAGCCTAAGTGCCCATCAGCAGATGAATGAATTAGAAAACTGTGGTACATCTACACAATGGAATACTATGCTGCTATAAAAAAGAAGGAATTCTTACCATTTGCATCAGCATGGAGAGCATTATGCTAAGTGAAATAAGCCAATTAATGAAAGAAAAATACCACATGGCATCACTCATCTATGGATAATAAAGACCATTATAAACTGATAAACAAAAATTAGACACAGAAGCAGAGCAGCATTAAACAGACTGTCAAACTACAGCAGGAAGGCCAGGGAGGGTTTTCGGGGAGGGGAAAGAGATCAACCAAAGGACTTTTATGTATCCATATAAGCATAACCAATGGACACAAGACACTGGAGGGGGTGGTAGGGGAGGATGGGAGAAGGTCAAGGGGGTAAAAAGAGACATATGTATTACTCTTTGTAATATTTTAAGTAATAATTAAAAAAAATAAAAAAAATTAAAAAGAAAAGATGAGATGATTTCCAAAGTCTAATGAATAGAAATGCTGCAAACAAAAAGTATCCAGATCCTGTCACCCTGGCAGGATCCTCAATCCAGACCCAATTTCAGATTTAAAAACATATCAGATGAGTGATGCTGTACAACAAGCATGTCAAACTCAAAGGCTAACGGGCCAAATAAACAAGGGTTAAGTTTATGGGGGCTACAAAACACAAAAGCTTCCATTTTCATAGAAATGTAGGTTTATTTCAATAGAGACATGCTGAATACAAAGGGCTGAAATAAATGAGTAATTGTTAACAAAAATAATAGAACATCATAATAAAAATTAATATTTTTCTTGAACATTAACTTACCAGACACTGCATAACTGCACAAATTAATAAGCATAACGCAAATAAACCTATTTTTCTTGTTCTCCAAAAGTGAAATATTTCCTGTTATGCACACCAAACAAGTCAGTACAAAACTAATTACATGGCATTTGGCTGTTAAAATATTTGCTGCTAGTATTAGTGGAGAGAAATGGTGTGCCTGTGTGTAAGGCAAGTAAGAGAAATAAACACAACCCGATTATAGTAATCAGTCATTAGTGAACGTTGTAGTTCATTATTAATAATTATGTATAACAGGATATTATAAAAATTAAGTTATGAAATTTTTATTAAAACATTTCTTACATACCGTTATATTGGGTGGGTCACAAAAATATTCACTGTGGGCTGCATGCAGCCTGTGGGCTGCGAGTTTGACATGCCTGCAGTGTACAAGGAAAAATGCTCTCTTTCTCTTGCATAACTGCAGGCTAGCTCCTCAGAGTCCTGTCTCTAAAATCTATTTCCTATTTTTTTAAGTAAAGTGTAGGTACTGTTATTACTTCTGACTTATAAATCACCTGGCTCTGATAGAAAGTCAGCATCAAATAAAAATTACTTATAAAGTATATCTCTACATATTTTGCCATGCCTGACACAAATTTATGATTATGAATTTTTAAATCAGGAATTTTTTAAGGTCATTAAATTGATGTGCCTTATTCCTGCTTAACTTTATCTATATAATAAAAGCCTAAGCGACCATATGACAATGACCAGAAAGACTGGTTGCTGTGATGTGCACTGATGACCAGGGGGCAGACACTCAATGCAGGAACTACCCCTGGTGGTCAGTGCGCTCCCACAGGGGGACTGCCACTTAGCCAGGAGCTGGACTCACAGGGGATGAGAAAGCTGTGAAGGCTCTTAGCATTTCCTTCACAACTCTTTGTATTATTTCACTTATACAACAAACATGCTAGCATTTTTTTACATTTAAATCTTTTGTTGAAGTAAACCAGAAAACTGCATAGATCATGTGTTCAGCTCAATGAAGCATCACAATTGAACATATCCATATTATCACCACACTGATGAAAAAATATTACTGTCATCTCAGAAGGCCCTCTCATGCCCCTTCTAGTCAGTACCCTCGGGATTCCATCTTTCTTACCTCTATCTCCACAGTTTAGTGCCATTACTTTTCAACTTTATATAAACGGAACAATGCACTATAGACATTTTTATAAATATATTTGTGCTCGGTATTTTTACTTATGTTTGTAAGATTCATCATGTTGTTTTATGTAACAGTAGTTCATTCCTTTTTATTGCTACAAATACTCAGTTTATGAATACAATTTATACTCTACTATTGATGGGAGTTTCGTTGGTTCCAATATTGAGGTAGTAGGAATAATACACATACTGCTGCAAAAATTCCTGTGCATGTTTTTACTGGACACACGTTCTATTCCTTTGGGAATGTATCAGGGTTCTGTTTGCAGTGAGGAACCTTGGCGGGTGAGGTAACGTTCTGGACAAAGATCAGGCTTGCTTACTGTTTCCTATAAAACAGCAGGCTCCCCAAATTCAGTGTTTCTCCCTGTATTGCAACCCACCGCATATGCAGGTGCCATCTGGGCTCTCTGTGTTGTGTCCAATGGAAATGGGGAATAGACATGTTTCCTGCTGTTCACGCTGTTTCCTATGCCAGGAGTAATAAAATACTTTGTCTCTGGCCCAGGTCTCTTCTACCGGCATCCTTGAATTAGTAACAGGCTAACTGATTAGCTTGTAATAAAAGTAAAATAAAATCCCAACTCCACACCCATCACTCCAGATGCTTCAGTGTATATTGTCCACAAATATAACCACAATAAAAACATCAAAATCGGGGAAATAACATTGAAAAATTACTGGCTTTGTAGATTGACTGGCTCAACAACACCAAGCCCTTTGAGGACAGCCACCAGCACAAGCTGTGAGACAAGGAAGGGGGTGATGAATTCTGAAGAGTCATCACACTGATCACATAGTGAACAGTGTGATCACGCTGGGGCTACCGCGGCTACTGCATTCCCGTCATCCTAACACATTCCTTTCTTTCTATTTTATTTTTATTTTTAATATATATATATATTTATTACATAAAGTATTACAAAGATTAGTACACATATCTCTTTTTTTCCCTGCTCTTCCCCCAGCCTCCCCTTCCCCCCAGTGTTTTGTGTCCATTGGTTATGCTTAAATACATGCATAAAAGTCCTTTGATTGATCTATTACCCCTAACACATTCCTTTCATGGAAAGGTCAGCTGGCCAGGATGTACCAGGGCAGCTGCTATGGCTCTGACACTCCGGGACCCTCAGAACCATTGTGACCTGGCGGCGCAGCATAGAGGATGGCTTCTGCAAGCGGGTGCAGTAGAAGGTGCGCATGCTGAGCCTGCCGGACGGGGGCAGACCAGGCAGCGTGAGCTGCCAGTGTCTGCTCTCCTGGCATTGCTAAATCCACCCTGAAGTCCCTATAGAACCTTTGTGCCCCACCGTGGCACAGGCGCCAGGCCGCCAGGCCGCCAGGCCGCCAGGCCAGAGGGGGGACGGGGGCAGTTGAAGGGAAGAAGTGCAGACGGAGGAGGGCGGAGCAAAGGAAGAAAGGAAATCCCGGGAAGCCCGGTGCCGCAGATTCTCCCAGGGGATGCTTTGCACAGCCTGTCCTAGACGCCACCAGCACCCATCTGTTTACTCTCCTCCCAGTCCTTTCCTGATCTCTCCGACACAGGTTGAGTCCCAGTAAATTATTTGATGGTCTTGCAAAGAAAAGTCCTCAGACCTCGTCCAAGTTTCACTAAAGATAAGAATCACAGCAGATGCCTTTACTTATCACTTATTTTTATTCTTCTCAGTGTTGGACAGTTTCTCAACCTTTCCTGACTTTTATGGCTGACACTTTTGAAGATTACAGGCCAGCCATTTTATAGAATGCCCCTCAATTTCACTTCTGGGCTGTTTCCTCAGAATGAGATTCATTATGCAATATTGGTAAGGATGTCACTGTAATTGATTCTGGGTTCTTATCAGGCAGTGCAGAATTTTATTCTGTCTAATTGCTGATTATATTCACCCTGGTCATTTGATTAAGGTCTCTGCCAGGATTCTTCACTGTAAAGTTGCATCTTTTTCATTTCTATTTAATGTGTTTCATGGGAAGTAATCCAAAACTATTTAAATATCCAATTTCTCATCAAACTAGAAATTTAGTTGTTTAGGACTTATAGTTTCCCATTTTATTCAATGAGTCATAATTCATTACTATTATAATTTATTTTTATGCTACAATTGACACAGACTTTGCCAGTAGGAGGCTATGCAAAGTGGCTTCTGTTTCTTTTTTAAACAATTTCACCAATTATTTGCTTGCATTCTGTCATAATAACATATTCCAGGCTCATCTGACACTTTTGGTGCTTACATATACATCCACACATTCTGAAAACCATGCATTCACATCAATCCTTCTATTTCCAATCAACACCTTAGGATTCATTTTTGTTTCTTCCTTTCTGGGATTGTAATTCCCTTCTCAAATAATAAGAAACTTGGTTTCCATTATCCCTAAATTAGTTACTTATTTGTTCAATCACCTCTGTGTAACCTAGTAGAAACCGGGCCAAAAAAAAAATTGGACAGGCAACTCACATAAGAGAATATCTAATTATCAATAAGTATAGGAAAAAGTGCTCAATATCATTAACAATCCAAAAATGCAAATTAAAACCACAATAAAAATCTCACTAATACCCAAGTGGAGTGAGGATGGAGAACATAATATTACATTATACTAGTCATCTATAAATTAGTATAACTACTTTGAAAAAGATTTTGGACTTCTATACAAAAAATATGATAGAACAATTCTACTAAAGTGCATTCGAAGAGAATATCTATAATATATGAAAAGGAATATTAATAGTAACATTATTTGTAATGAAAACTACCTGAAAGTCCATAAAACTCTGAATACATGAATAAATTGTAGTATATTCATATAAAGAAATGTCATATAGCAATGAACATGAACAAACTGCAAGAGACACCTAACAACATAGACTAATCTCACATTGAGCAAAAGAATGACCTTAAATGATCATGCTATATGCGGTTTAAGAAAAAGCATCAGGCAGAACTAAACAATGTTGTTAGAATAGTGGTTGCCTACAAAGGTGAGAGAAAAACCTCTCTTCAAGAAAGGGCTGAGGAGACATTTCTAGAATGCCAGAATATTCTGTTTATTGGCTTAGAGCTGCTTTGTACTTTTTTTTGTTAATCCTTACTTATACCTTCATGCCACTTTCTATAGACATATTATATTTTATAGTTTTAAAAGGTTCAAAATCAATTGGCCCTTCCTAGATGCAGATCATTGATGTAAAGTCTTATTGTTTAATACATTGGGTTTAAATGCTGTTAGGCTTTTAATGCCTCTTACATAAGTCTTAAGTTATTTTTCAAGATGTATCCCTTTGCCCTATAAGATATGTCTTCTATAAATAACCAAGGCACCATGAAGAAAAATTAGGAAAAGTTAAGAACAAGCAATTCACCAAAGAAGAAATCGATATGAAAACCATTTTAAAAAATAAATGTCATCTTATATAATAAAAGGGTAATATGCAAATTGACCCTAACAGCAGGACGACTGGCAATGACAGGTCACTATGACACACACTGACCACCAGGGGGCAGACGCTCAATGCAGGAGCAGCTCCTGGTGGTCAGTGCACTCCCACAGGGGAAGCTCTGCTCAGCCACAAGCCAGGCTGATGGCTGCCAGTACAGCAGTGGCGGTGAGAGCCTCTCCTGCCTCCTCAGCAGCACTAAGGATGTCCAACCGCAGTTTAGGCCTGCTCCTCACTGCCAAGTGGACATCCCCTGAGGGCTTCCAGGCTGCCAGAGGAATGTCTGACTGCCAGCTTAGGCTCGATCCCCCAAGGAGTGAGCATAAGCCAGTAGGTGGACATTCCCCAAGGGTTCCAAACTGCAATAGGACACAGGCTGGGATGAGGGACCTCCCCCAAGTGCAAAATTTTTGTGCACCAGGCCTCTAGTTACTAAATAAATACAAATTTTTAATATATATTCTTTACTTATTAGAATTGTAAAGTAATTATAATATCCAGTATGGTAATTGTGTGAGGAAATAGGAACTCCCATTAAATTCTATAGAAGAAGAGTAATGAAAGGAAAAGAGAATTTAATTGGACAATAAAGATGTCAAAAGAATGCAATGAAGAAATGAAAAAAACTATCTATGAGTCAGAGGGAAGAAGCCAATCATTGCCAATACCAAAAACACATTCGCTTGAGAGAAACATCCAGATCATGTAATTCAAAGAACATATAAACTTAATTTTTTTTTTCTAAAATCATAATCCTATCACAAAAAACTCAGGCAAATTTAAGAATGGCAGGCACATGTTTGGTGGCTGAAGAGGTTGTGGTGAATGGACCAAGGTTATGAAATACCTGGCATATAGGAAGTAGCTGCAAGTGCTAGTGATTGAGGCAACTCACAGAACTTACTTGATCTACCTGAAAGTACTAAGAACTACTTGATCTACCTGAAAGTCCCAGATTATTCTGCTTTTGAAAAGGACATAATGAAGCCCTGGACAGGTAGTTCAGTTGGTTAGAGTGTCATCCTGATGTACCAAGGTTTAGAGTTCCATCCCTGGTCAGGGCACATACAAGAATCAACCAATAAATACATAAATAAGTGGAATAACAAATGAGTGTTTCTCTTTCTCTCCCTTTCTCTTTTACTCTAAATCAATTTAAAAAAGAAAGAAGGAAGAAAGGAAGAAAGGAAGGAAGGAAGGAAGGAAGGAAGGAAGGAAGGAAGGAAGGAAGGAAATAAGAAATGAATTTAAAAGACTGGCTTCTGGACAACCAATTGAATTGCTCAATATGAAACAGTATCAACCTCCAGCTCCTTCCTTGGGTCAGAAAAATGAAACCACTGTATGACAAGAATTGTGTAAACAATTCTATGGCCCAGTTAGAGCATCAAGCAGTTCGAATTGAGAATCTAAGACTAATGTCACAGCATGGATGCAATGCCTGGAAAATAAATCATGAAAATCTAATTCATGTGATTGAACACACAGAAAAGCTCCAGAAGTTAAGGAAACATGTTAAATATTTAAATTGGTAGAAAAAAAAATCATTCAATTCACAGCTGGACCTAAATTAAGAGGAATGAAGTCAAACTAGATATCCCTGGTCAGTAAGATTTATGAGATCGAAAGAACTATTGTGCAATTAGAAGATGAAGTCTTTCAAATGAAGTGCCAACATGGAGAGACCAACCAAGAAGACATCTGACAAGACTTCTGAAAAGACAAAACTAATTCAATAGTAGCTGGGACTAGTGTCCTTTTGATGGATTTTTCACTCATATCTGACACCTAGGCTGGGAGGATTCATGCTACTGGGCTCCAAAGGCATATGTCAGAGTCTAACAGAAGCTATATTACCTTCTATGACTTGGCCTTAGAAGTCACTCGGTGTTACTCCTCCTGCATTGAATTAGAAGCAAATCAGTGTGGCCAGCCCATACTCAAGGGGAAAGGAATTAGATTCCACCTCAGATAGAAATACTGTTAAAGAATTTGTGGATATATTTGTTTTTTAAAACTTGGACATGTTTTAATACCCCTCCATTAGGTACAGGGCAAAGTAGGTATCCATTTAGAGGGTGAACTTTAAATAGATTCTGTGAAAGAAGAGGGGAAGACACACAGACACACAAAGAGGAAAGACAACATGAAGACACACACCACATGAAGACAGAGATTGGAACAATGATTCTAGAAGCCGAGGAACACTGGAGCTGGGAGAAATGCATGGAACCAATTCTTCCCAGAGCCTTACTAAAGAGCATGGCCTAGCGACACCTTGACTTCAGACTTCTTACCTCCAGATCTATGAGAAAATAAAGTTCAATTGCTTTAAGCCAATTCCCAATAAAAATCAGAATACTTTCCCCAAAATGCTTTGACATGGTCAGTTTCCTCCTTATTGGTGTTGCCTTGATTATGCCTTAAGTCTACCAAATTAGAGATTTCTTTAAGCACTTAGATGTCCAGCAGAGATGTAGCTAGTGGGTGGTGGAGATTTTCCACCCCAAAGTATGCCTTTTGGAATATTGATTCTTTTAAACTTCTTATTTTCAGGAAATGAGACTCAGGAAATTTTTTTATTATGCCTTATTTTATGTGTTTATATTGTGGTAAAATATATATAGCAAAAAGTTTATCATTTTAACCATCTTTAAGTGTACCAGTCCCATGGCATTAAATACATTCACATTGTGCAACTATCACCACCATTCATTTCCAGAATTTTGTCATCTTCCCAAACTGCAACTCTGTTCCCATTAAACAGTAATTTCCCTTTACCTACTTCCTTTAGCTTCTGGCAACCATTCCCTTTCTTTAATATACAAAAAATAGAGAGTTTATTATTGAAAGATGAGTTTATATCCCTCATCTGAGGTAAATATACAAATAGAAGCTATTCTAAGCAATAGACAGTTAATGTTAAACCCATTCTAAGAAGTACAAATTGACAGTTACAAAATAGTCACAGATGTAAAGTACAACATAAGGTATACACTGTTGTTTTCAAGAGTATAAGTCCTCTATTTCTTTTTTTATTTTTTAAATCTTTATTGTGGAGATTATTATAGATGACTCCCTTATTTTCTCTCAATTGTCCCTCTCCACCAGGTTCCCACCCCACTCTAGGTCTTCACCATCCTACTGTCTGTGTCCATGGATAAGATTTTTGGTTAATCACTTCCCACTCCCCCTTTCCCTCAGATTTGTCAGTCTGTTCCATGTTTCCATGCCTCTGATTCTATTTTATTCACAAGTTCCTTTTGTTCATTAGATTTATTGTTCATTTATTTTGATTTTCATATTCAGTTATTGATAGATATGTATTTATTGCCATTTTATTGTTCATGTTTTTTAATCAATTTCCTTTTTCCTTTTCTTAATGAATGGCCTTCAACATTTCATGTAATACTAGTTTGATGGTGATGAATTCCTTTAGCTTTTTCTTGTGTGGGAAGTTCTTTATTTGATCCTCAATTCTAAATGAGATCTTTGGTGGATAGAGTGACCTTGGCTGTAGATCCTTGCTGTTCATCTCTTTGAATATTGCTTGCCACTCCCTTTTGGCCTGCAAAGTTTCTGTTGAGAAATCAGCTGACAGTCTTATGGGAGGTCCCTTGTAGGTAACTAACTGTCTTTCTCATGTTGCTTTTAAGATTATCTTTGTCTTTAACCCTTGGCATTTTAATTATGATGTTCCTTGGTGTGGTCCTCTTTGGGTTCCTATTGTTTGGGAATCTCCTTGCTTCTTGGACTTGTAAGTCTATTACTTTCACCAGATAGGAGAAAATTTCTGTCATTATTTCTTCAAGTAGTTTTTCAATATCTTGCTCTCTCTCTTCTCCTTCTGGCACCCTCATAATGCAAATGTTGGTATACTTGAAGTTATCCCAGAGGTTCCTTATACTATGTTCATATATTTGGATTATTTTTTCCTTTTGTTGTTCTGATTGGGTGTTTTTTGCTTGCTCACACTCCAAATCATTGATTTGGTTCTCAGAATCCTCTGCTCTCCTGTTGAATCCCTGTAAATTATTCTTCATTTTAGTTAGTATATGCTTACTTTCTGACTGGTCCTTTTTCATGTCTTTGACATTCTTAGTCCCTTGGAACTCTCATAAAGATCCTTGAGTGACCTTATAACCATGGTTTTGAACTCTGTATCCAGTAGTTTGTTTGCTTCCCATTTCTTTCATCTGTGACTTGTTTCTTTGTCTCTGCATTTTGGCTGCTTCCCTGTGTTTGTTTCCATGTATTAGGTAGAGTTACTATGTCTCCTGGAATTGGCAGAGTGGTCTTGTATAGTAGAGGCCCAGTTGCTCAGCCTCTCAA
Organism: Murina feae; assembly: GCA_004026665.1. NCBI lineage: Eukaryota > Metazoa > Chordata > Mammalia > Chiroptera > Vespertilionidae > Murina > Murina feae. Next base: position 17,932 of record PVJC01019041.1, read on the forward strand.
GTCACCTGAGTTGGGAATTCTAGGTGTGTCCCTGTGTGGGCTGTGTGCACAGTCTTGTAGTTGAGTCCTGATTGCTGTTGGCATCACTGGGAGGAATTGACCTGTAGGTCAATTGGCTGTGAGGACCAGCTGCAACTACAGTGGGAGAGTTGCTATGCAGGAAACACCCCTATGGAGCAGGACTTGCTTCAGTGGAGCTTTGGTGCACATTGAGTCTTCCTGAGTGTGTCACTTGTGGATGTGGAGAGTTGTAATCTGGTATGATCTGAATCTGTCCATTGGGTGCATAGGCCCTAGGGCCTCCAGGATGAGCAAAGTCAGCCACTGCCTGGGGCAACCTGGCAATAGCTACAGAGAGATCTACGGATGCCTGCTATTTGTATTAGGTTTGGAAGTTCCCAGATGATGCCCAGGTGACAACCAGCTGTGAAGCAAGGCAAGCTGATGCTAGTGCCAAGACTTTAATCTTTTATTGATAGGTTTGGGAAACATTGACATCAAAGCTTGTTTGAGAGGTTTTAGCAAAGTCTGAAGCCTAAGCCAGGACAGGCCATTCATATGAAAAAGCTGTTGCAAACAGGTTGGGTGGGACTGCACAATGGATGGGGTAGGGTCTCAGGGAATCACCAGGGTGGAGCAAACAATGTGGGCCATGCTGATGGAAACTCAGATATGGGTACCAGTCAGCCCTGCAACAGGGGAGGTCCCAGCATAGGACAATGACCCTTACAAGCACTCTCATCAGGAGAAAGCTGCCCCCGAGTTCTTCCCCTGATGCCAGCTAGTTCAGCTCCTCCCAGCATGTGTTTGGGTCACCCAAAGCTGCCAAGTGCTAGAGCTCAGAGGGATAAAGTTCCAGTAAGTTCATGCACCAGCCCTTTAAAAGGAACACCTGAGTCTCCAGCAGCCTCCATGTCACTCAGCTACAATCTCTGCTTGTTTTTACAGCCCAAATTTATGGGGACTTCGCTTCCCAACTCTGAAACCCTGGGCTGGGGGCTGTTGTGGGGCTGGGACCCCTTGCTCCTCATGGGGGGCGCTGTAGAGGAGATCTCCCTTCTAATTTAAAAAAAGGCACAGCATGGGTGTCAGACCAGCCTGTTCCTCGCCTTTGCTCCTTCTACTAGCCTCAATGTATTTTATTCTTTACTTCTCTAGTTGTGGGACTTCCATTCAACCAGCTTTCAGTTGGTTCTGAATAATGGTTGTGATCTATGTTAGTTGTAATTTTGATGTGGTTGTGGTAGGCTGTGAAGACAGGCATTTACCTACACCAACATCCTGGTTCTGTCAGGAAAAATTTTAACATTCCCTCTACCTGCCTAAAAGAATTTAGACAGAGAAACTGTTCAAGAATGGGAGCTGTCATCTTAACTAATAAAAACGTAATATTGAAATTAACTCTTTCTCCGAGATGGGGTAAGCCACGCCCACCAGCCAATCAGAGCGGCTGTATGCAAATTAGCCCAGCCAACATGGAGGCCGCCACTCACAGACCTGAGTAAACAGCAGCTTCCATTGCGGCAGGAGTGAAAGTGAAACTGCCAACTGCTCCGCTATCCTGGCTCAACCAAAACATATATTTGAAACAAAATAACAATCATAGAATCCTTAGGAGCTGAAGGAAAGAGCAGACCTAAGAGTAACATTGTGTCATTATAGACTCCGCGAGGTGAAGAGAGAGGAGGCTTCGTTAGCCAACTTAAAGGAACAGTGTATCAATTATAGAAGATAAACCCCAGAAACCTGCATCCAGCCAGCCTTGCTGGGACATTGGGTCAATGGGAGCTGTGGGCAGCCTTAAAGCCTGAAAGCGCCAATCAGCCCATCACCCACGCTGGCCACAACCCAGTGGAGTGAGGGATGTTCCTGGGGGGCTTGGCCAGACTGCAAACAGCCATCAGCCCCTCACCCAGGCTGGTCAGGCATGCCAGCAGGTGGACATCCCCAGAGGGGTCCCAGACTGAGAGGGCACAGGCTGGGCTGAGGGACCTCCCGAGTGCACAGAGCAGCTGCAGGGTGGAACAGCACAGGACCCAGGACCCGTGAGTGGGAAAAAGGCAGCGGGGGATCTCAGCCTGCTTGGCGGCTGCCTAGGCCCTTTGAGGGGCACGGAGGAGTGAGAAAGCAAGGCAGCAGGGTACCAGTGAGTGGGAAAGAGGTAGTGGGGGCGTCTTGGCCTGCTTGCCGGCTGCCTAGGCCGTTTGGGGGGCACTGGGGAGCAGGAAAGCAAGCTCTTGGGGGCTGGGGGCCTGCTTGGTGGCTCCCCAGGTCCCTTCCGGGGATCAGGGAGCAGGAAAAGGCTGGCCTGACCATGAGGCAGGGTTTTCCCTGCTTTCTGGTGGCTGGAGGAAGATGGGCAATAGGCAAGCTTGGGAGGCAGGCAGCACCCAGCCCTGGCCACAGCTCAAAAAAAGAGAACAACATGCAGGGGAGCGCAAGAGTTTGAGAGATCAACATAGAGGGGGTGCCTGCTCCAAGCCTGGGGACAGGCCCCCAGCAGGTAGACACACACTCACACACACACACACACACACACACACACACACACAAGGCGCCTGGCAGACTGGGGCCATCATAGGACATCCACTGAGGGGTTCCAGACTGTGAGAGGGGGCAGGCTGGACTGAGGGATCCCCACCCTCCACCCCCCCATGCACGAATTTTGTGCACCAGGCCCCTAGTCATATATAAATACAGTGTAATATAAACTAGTGTGTCAGAGAAAGGAGCCAAGAAAGTCTCATTTGACTAAAGTCATCTCTGTGTCCCATTGTTAAAGATGGCCCAGTATTCATATCTTGGCTACTGTAAATAATGTTACAATGAACATAGGGGTAATATCCAGAAGAGGATTTGCTGGATCAGTTTTATTTTTTTTATTTTATTTTTAAATCTTTATCATTAGGGAGGGTCAAGGGAAAAAAATGGAGACTTATTTAACACTCTTTGTAATACTTTAGGCAATAAAACAAAAATAAAATAGAAGTATTACATATGTCCCCCTTTTTTTCTCATTTACCACTTCTAGCCTATACTTGATCCCCACCCCAGGCCTTCACCACCCTATTGTCTGTGTCCATGGGTTATGTATATATGCATATAACTTCTTTGGTTAATCTCTTTCTACCTACCCACTCACCCCACCTTCCCTCTAATATTTGACAGTCTGTTCCAAACTTCTATGGCTCTGGATCTACTTTGTTCATCAGTTTATTTTGTTCATAATCTGTAATAAGAAAAGCATAATATGCTAATTAGACTGGATAGCCAAATGACCTTCTGGTTGAAGCCAGGGTTGCAAGGGCCAAGCCAAGCCATCATGATGGCGAGGGCCGAACCCTTTGCATGAATTTCATGCATCAGGCCTCTAGTATTCAATATATGAGTAAGATTATGTGATAGTTGTATTTCTCTGACTGGTTTATTTCACTTAACAAAATACTCTCCAGGTCCCTCTATGCTGTCTCAAAGGATAAGAGATCTTTCTTTTTAAATGATGCATAAATTCCATGGGTGTAAATGTACCACAGACTTTTTTTTATCCACTCATCTACTGATAGGCATTCGGGCTGTTTCCAGATCTTAGCTATTGTAAATTGTGCTGCTATGAATAAGGGTGAATATATATTCTTTCTGATTGGTATTTAGGGATTCTATATTCCTATAAGTAAGATCACTAGACCAAAAGGCAGTTCCATATTTATATTTTTTTTAGGAAATTTCATAGCTTTCCACAATGGTTACATCAGTCTGCATTCCCAACAGCTGTGTACAAGAGTTTCCTTTTCTCCACATACTCACCAGCACTTGTTATTTGTTGATTTGTTGATGGTAGCCATTCTGAGGTAATACCTCATTATCATTTTAATTTGCATCTCTCTGATGATCAGTGACTTTGAGCATTTTTTTCATATGTGTCTTGGCCATCTGTATGTCCACTTTGGAGAAGAGTCTATTTAGGTCCTTTGCCCAATTTTAAAAACTGGATTGTTTGTCTTTCTTTTGTTAAGTTGTATGAGTTCCTTATATATTTTGCATATTAATCCTTTATCAGGTGTATCATTGCCAAATATGATCTCCCATAGAGTGGGTTCCCTTTTCTTTTTTTATGGTTTCTTTTTCTGTGTAAAGATTTTTATTTTGATGTAGTCCCAGTTATTTATTTTCTCCTTAGTTTCCTTTGCCCTATGGGATGTACCCTTTAACATATTGTTATAAGAGATATCTGATATTTTTTTGCCTATTCTTTTTTTTCTAGGATTTTTATGGCTCCATGACTTACATTTAAGTCTTTTATCCATTTTGACTTTATTCTTGTGTATGGTGTAAGTTGGTGGTCTAGTTTCATTTTTTTGCATGTACTTGTCCAATTTTCCCAACACTATTTTTTGAAGAGACTGTCTAGGATCCATTGTATGCTCTTGCCTTCTTGTCATACATTAATTAAGCATAATGGTTTGGGTTGATTTCTGGGTCTCTGTTTTATTCTATTGATCTATATGTCTGTTCTTGTGCCAGGACCAGGCTGTTTTGAGTACAGTGGCTTGTAGTATAACTTGATATCTGGTATTGTGATTCCTACAACTTTGTTCTTCTTTCTCAAGATTGGTGTGGCTAGTCAGTCTTTTTCTTCCATATAAATTTTTAAAGCATTTGTTCTAGATCTGTGAAATATGCTGTTGGTATTTTAAGGGCTCCATTGAATCTATAGATAGCCTTGGGTATTATGTTAATTCTACCAATCCATGAACACGGTATATTCTTCCACTTGTTTGCATCTTCCTCTATCTCTTTTTTCAACGTGCTATAGTTTTCCAAGTACAATTCTTTTACCTCCTTGGTTAAGTTTATTCCTAGGTATCTTCATTTTTATTATTGCAATGATAAATTAGATTGTTTTGTTTCTCTTTGGTTAAATTTATTCCTAGGTATCTTCATTTTTGTTGTTGCAATGATAAATGAGATTGTTTTGTTTCTCTTTCCGAGAATTCATTATTGGTGTATAAAAATGTCGTTGATTTCTGGGTGTTAATTTTGTATTCTGCTACATTGCCAAATTCACTTATTAAATCTAGTAGTTTTTTTAGTGAAGTCTTTAGTGAAGTCTGCAAATAGAGTTTTATTTCCTACTTTTCAATTTTGATGTCTTTTTTTTCTTCTTGTCTGATCCCTGTGTGACTAGGATTTCCAGTAGTATGTTGAATAAGTGGTGAAAGTGGACATCCCTGTTTTGTTCCTCTTCTTAGGGGAAATGGTATTAGTTTTTACCCATTGAGTATGATGTTCACTGTAGAATTGTCATATATAGCCATTTTGCTGATATTTTTAAATAAAAAATGAGTGCTGGTTTTTGTTGAATGCTTCTTCTGCATCTGTTAATATGTTCATGTGATGTTTGTCTTTCAATTTATTTATGTGATGTATCACATTTATGGATTTGCCAATGTTGTACCAGCTTTGTGTCTCTGGAATAAGTCCCACTTGGTCATAGTTTGTGATCTTTTTAATATATTGTGAGATCCAATTTGCTAATATTTTGTTGAGGATTTTAGCACCTGCTTATCAGGGATAATGGCCTATAATGAACTTTCATTGTAGTGTCTTTATCTGGTTTTGCAATTAGCATAATGCTGGCCTCATAAAAAGAACTTGGAAATGTTCCTTCCTCTTGAAATTTTTTGGTATAATTTAGGAGTTTAGGTGTTGGTTATCTTTGGATGTTTGATAATACTGCCCTAGAAGCCATCTAGGTCAGTTTGTTGGAACAGAGATGTTTCTAGTATTTTCTTATAATCCTTTGTATTTCTTTGGTGTCAGTTGTTACTTTTCTGCTTTTGTTTCTGATTTTATTTATTTAGGTTCTCTCTCTTAGTTTCTTGATAAGTCTGTTTAATGGTTTATAAATCTTATCTTCTCAAATAGCCAGCTCTTGGTTTCATTGATTCTTTGAATTTTTATTTTTTATTTTTTTGTCTCTCTATCCTTTATTTCTGCTCTAATATTTGTTGTTTCATTCCTTGTACTTACTCTGGGATTTTCTTGTTGTTCCCTTTCTAATTATTTAAGTTTTAGTTTAAATAGTTTATTTATTTGTTTATTTTTAATTTTTTTTTTTTAGTAGGCCTGTAGTGCTCTGAACTTCCCTCTCAGGATTGCTTTTGCAATGTCCCAGGGATTTTGGGTTGTTGTGTGTTCATTTAAATTTGTTTCCAGGTAGTTTTTATTTATTTCTTGATCTCATTTGTAACCCAGTCATTTTTTAATAACATTCTATTTAGCCTCCATTTTTAAGTGTTTTGAGGTGTTTTTACTGTAGGTGACTTCTAATTCTTTTCACTGTGATCTGAGAAGATGCTTGGTATAATTTCAATATTCTTGAACTTGCAGATGCTTGTTTTGTGTCCTAGCATATCTATCTTTGAGAATGACCTATGTATATTCTTCAGCTTTGGGATGAAATGTTCTATAACTATCAATTAAATACATCTGATCCTATGTGTCCTTTAGAGTCACTGTTTCCTTGTTAATTTTTTGTCTGGTGTGAAGTCAGTAAGTGTTAAGTGATGTATTGTTGTAGATCTCTCCCTTAAAGTCCTCTGGAGTTTTTTTTTTTTATATTTGGGTGCATATATGTTTACCAGACTCATATCCTCTTGATGGAATGATCCCTTTAGTATTACATAGTGACCTTTGTTGTCTCTTGTGATGGCCTTCATTTTGAAGTCTATTTTGTCAGGTATGAGTATTGGTATCCCTGCTTCATTTTTGTTTCCATTTGCATGGAAGATATATTTCCATCCCTTCACTCTCATCCTGTGTGAGTCTTTTGTTCTGAGGTGGGTCTCTTGTAGATAGCATATAATTGGGTCATGTTTTCATATCTATTCAGCCACCCTATTTTTTTTTTCATTAGATCACTTAATCCATTTACATTTAAGGTTATTATTGATAGGTATTTATTTATTTCCATTTTAATTCTGTATGCCTAGGTTTCTCTCTGTACTTCTTCTCATTACAGCAGTCCATTTATCATTTCTTGCAATCTTGGCTTGATTGTTATACACTCCTTTATTGTTTGTTGTTTTTTGTCTGGAAAGCTCTGTATTTCACTACTATTTTTGATGATAGCCCTGCTGGATATAGTAATCTTGATTTCAGACCCTTGCTATTCATTAACTTGAGTACTTCATGCCATTCATACCTGTAGAGTGTCTGATGAGAAATCAGCTGACAGCCTTATGGGAGCACCTTTGCAGATAAGTTTTCTTTCTCTTGCTGCCTTTAAGATTCTCTCTTTGTCTTTAATTTTTAGGCATTCTAATTATGATGTGTTTGGTTGTGGGCCTGTTTGAGAGACCCCCCCTCTGCTTGCATATTGATTGGATTCCATCTTTAGTAGCCCTCAGGCAATTGTCTAAAGGTGGGTTGAAATGTTTTTCAACAGGATGGTGCAATTGCTACTGCCTGTAGAGTTTCTGTTGGAAAATCAGCTGACAGCCTTATGGGAGTTAATTTGCAGGTAACAAATTCTGAAGGCTAATTGTTATTCTCAGTCTCTTCATGGGCCCCAGAAACACCACACCATATGGCATGGTGTTTTCCAATAGGGTGGGTCAACTGTCTTGCCTCCAAATAAAAACCTTTCTGCTTAGCAAAGTTCTGCTTGAGAAAGATAACTTCTGCAGTGTCAGGGAATGTCTTCACATAGGAAGCTGGGGTATCTGCCTTCCAAGTTCTAACCGCAAAGCTCCCAACCCTGGCTTCTGCTCATAGAGCCTCAGTCCATTCTGCCCTCCCTCTGCTGGAGCCCAAGGTGAGTATCTGCACAGTGAATTTTATGTTTTGGCTCTTTAAGAGAGTGCCTGCATTTCCAGCTGTCTCTCTTTGGCAAACTTTTCACAGCCAGATGTTATGTAGACAACTTTTCTAAGTTCTGGTCCCTCTGCTGGGGAACTCAGCTTGGAAATTAGCCCCAAAACTTCTCAGTGGAAACCACGCACAACTGAGATATCTCTCCAGAACTTCAGTTGCTACCTGTGGATGCCCAATCAGCACTTTCATGCGTTCACCCTTCCTACTAGTCACTTTTTATCCTTGGTTATCATGGTTCCCTCCAGCTAATCTACAGTTGATTGTTCATGATGGTTTGTTTTGTTTGTTTGTTTGTTTTTATATTTTAGTTATAATTCCAATTTGGTCTTGGGAGCATGTCTGTTAGCCTCCACTTACTCTGCCACCATTTTAAATCCCCATTTTTTTTTTATTGAGGAACCTTTGAACTGTTTATTCATAGAAGTTACACCAACTTGCATTCCCACCAACAGTGAATGAAGGCTCCCTGATTTTCAAATTCTGGCCAACAATTTCTGTGTTGATTTATTGATAGTAGACATTCTGACAGGTGTGAGATGATACCTTACTGTGGTTTTAATTTTCATTTATCTGATGATTTGTGACATTGAGCAGCTCTTCATATATCTATTGACCATCTGTTTGTCTTCTTTGGCAAAATGCCTACCAGATCTTCTGCCCATATTTTAATTGGTTTGTGGGGTTTTTTTGGTGTTGAATTGTATGAGTTCTTTATAAATTTTGGATATTAACTCCTTATCAAGTGTATTATTAGCAAATACCTTCTTCCATTAAAAAGATTGTCTTTTGGGGGAGAAAAAAGATGGCTGCCAATGAGAAGGCAGACTGAAAGGCAGTGCAAGAGAGAGAGAAGGAACGGAGAGTGTGTGGATGTATCAAGCATAGAAATTTGTGGGTGTGCGACAGCTATACTCCAGAGGACTGTTGGAGAACCCGAATGGGGCTCTCTTAACCAGGCGCTGCCTCCACTGCTGCTGAAATCTCTCCCGGAGCTGCCGACTGTGCTGCGGAGACCAGACCATCTTGGGTGACTGTTACCAGAATTGTTTACATCCAGGGATACTGCAAACAGGACACCCAGGGACCAGCCAGGAACCCAGGAATACCGGAGCTCAAATCAAGAATACATGGACCCAGACGATCCCTGCTCCTCCTCACGGAAAGGTCAGATTTTGCTTGTTAAAAGCGTGGTTTGTATTCCAGGTGGGAGAGTTGAATGTACGCAGGAGAAGCCTCTGCTCAGCAGAGTCTGCGCCCCTCCCCTCGGGGCCAGCGCGCGCTCCACAAAGTCCGAGGTTATTGGCACCAGTGCAACCCGAGTGTGGGAAGGGAAGTCCCACAGGCTGCTAGCAGAAGGGAACCAAAAAAAAAACCCCACACTATAACTGATCTGGACACAAAAAGACAGCCTCGATTTTGGGTCGTGGAGAAGACATTGGGAGAGTTGTGCGCAGAGCTGGAGCAGGAAGGGAGCCTGCGCTACTCCCCTGAGGAGTTCCTTTTTCCCTCTCGTTGTTAAATGCAGACTTGGGATTATTAAACCTAACACATAGGCGCACCCAACTGGGGTTGCTCAAGGAGACTGCAGGGGAAAACCCTGTTTGTGTGGCTTGAGAAGCAGAGCAGGGAGTGACGGATTCGGAAAACAGCTCTGGGGTAGTCCATTCCGCCAAACTTGTATTAAGTGCGATAGGGGAAATCAAAACCTAAATGCCGGCTAGAGAGGTCATATAGCCACAGAGATAACTCCATAAACACTTCCACCCAGAGGCTGATTCACAAACTGACACTTCTGTCAACACAAAGGCAGAAATACTGCCGGCTTTTAAATCAGGACTGGTTTACCACACAGAGGAGCAGTGAATCGCAGGAAACTTCATTACTCTCCTGAATATCTCACAAGACAAAGGCATACCAATCAGAAGAGCAGAAGTGAATGACCCTCACTACTGCACATTTTTCTATCTTTTTAAATTTTTTTCCTTTTTTTTCTTCAATTTTTTTCTTTTTTTTTTCCTTTAAGAAACAATTTTTGTCTTTTTTCCTCACTTGATTTTACCTTTTCAATTATTGTATCTTTATTTTTAATCAATATTATTACTACTATTTTATTTTTTTAACAGTCATTTTATTTTATCTTTATTTTATTTTGAAATTAGTGTCCTTCATTCTATTTTCAGATTTCCTATAGCATCATTTTACTCTATCTCAGCTTTACCTTTATGCCAACACTCTCTTCCTCACTTTTCCCCTGTTGTTGTCCTTTTTCTCTTATCCTACTCATGCTTTAGATTCTCCCTATTCCCTCTTTTTACCCCCCCTGTTACAATTTCACCCTACTAAGATATCTAATTTCCAACTCCCTCCTCCAATCCCACTGATACCTCACTCCTTTCTTTCTTCATTATAAAAAAATTTTTTTTCTCTCTCTCTCTGTTGTTCTGCTGCTGTTCCCTTAATTGTTGATTATACTGGGGTTTTGTATAATTGTTGGTGAGACTGTCTCGCTTTTCCTTTTTGTTTTTTGGTTGTATTTTGGTTATTCTTTTTTATTCTGTTTCTCCTTACCTTGTTAGATATTAATTGTTAATTGATTAATCAGTTGATGAATTCCATTCATCTCTAGGTCTTTGTAGATGACATTTGTTGCTACTAGTGGCTGTTCTATTTGAGTTTTCTCCCCATACAATCTCTTCCCCCCTTCTACTTCATTTTTTTTTATCGCTCTTACTTTTTTTCTTCTTCTTTTTTTCTCTGCTTTCCTTTTCCCAAATTTGTTTTGGCACTCCTTTTTTCTGTTCTTTTCTTCTTTTTCTTTCTTTCTTATCCCCTAACTTGCTTTTCTATGGTGGTAACCTTTAGTGGGGTTATAAGTATTGTGAATACATTTGGGTTTTGATCCTTGTGCATTGTGCCTTGCTGTGTTGTATTTTGTGCCTTTAAACCAACACAGGAGAGAAAAAACTATATAACCAGATACCCAGAGAAGATATAACATGGGGAGGCAAAGAAATAGCCTGCATATCAAAGAAAAACAGGCATCACCAGAAAGGGAAGTAAATGAAATGGAGGCAAGCAACTTGCTGGAGAAAGAATTCAGGGAAATGATCATAAGGTGGATGAAAAGAATGGAAGACAAATTCGACAATATGTGTGAGAACCAAGAGGAAATGAAAAATGACATCAGTGCTATAAAGAGCTCAATAGAAAGCATCAATAGTAGACTAGAAGAAGCAGAGGACCACATCAGTGAGCTAGAAGACAAGGTAGAAAAAATACCCCAGCAGAGCAGCACCTAGAAAAAAGAATTAAAAAGCAGGAGGAGAGCCTAAGAGAACTTTGGGAGAACACAAAAAGAAACAATATCCATGTAAAAGGGGTGCCAGAAGGAGTGGAAACTAAGCAAGGAATAGAAAGCTTATTGGAAGAAATAATAACAGAAAACTTCCCGGTTATAGGGAAGGATATCTCACACAAATCCAAGAAGCTTACAGATTCCAAACAAAATGAACTCCAAAAGACCAATGCCAAGGCACATTATAATTAAATTGGCAAACACCAATGATAAAGAAAGAATCTTAAAAGCAGCCAGAGAGAGACAGAAAGTTACCTATAAAGGCTCTCCAATCAGACTAGTGACTGATTTCTCAACAGAAACACATCAGGCAAGAAGGAATTGGAATGAAATTATACAAAGTCATGCAAAGGAAGGGTCTGAGTCCAAGAATACTGTATCCAGCAAGGCTATCAATCAAAATTTAGGGTGAAATCAGGAGCTTCACAGACAAAAAAGGACTAAGGGAGTTTGTTACTACCAAACCAGCAATGCAAGAAATGTTAAAGGGCCTACTGTAAAAAATAAAAAATAAGAAACAAAGAAATAGTAAAGAATAAAAATGGCAACAAACAAGTATTTATCAATAATAACTTTAAATGTAAATGGATTAAATGCTCTAATCAAAAGACATAGGGTAACTGAGTGGATAGGAAAACATGACCCACATATCTGCTGTTTACAGGAAACCTACCTCAGAAAAAAAGATGCACACAGACTGATGGTGAAAGGATGGAAAAAGGTTTTACAGGCCAATGTAAATGAAAAAAAACTCGGGTAGCAATAATTATATCTGACAAATTAGACCTCAAAGTGAAGGACATAAAAAGAGATAAGGAAGGCCACTTCATTATACTAAAGGGAGCCATTCAACAAGAAGAAATAACTCTGGTAAACATATATGCACCCAATATAAGAGCACCCAAATACATAAAAAAACTTCTGGAAGATATCAAGGGAGAGATTAACAGCAATACAATCATAGTGGGGGACTTTAATACCCCACTATCACCGTTGGACAAATCTTCTAAACAAAAAATCAGCAAAGAAACATCAATCCTAAATGACTCACTAGAGCAGATGGACTTAATAGACATCTTCAGAACACTTCACCCCAAAGCCACAGAATATACATTCTTTTCAAGTGCACATGGTCATTCTCAAAGATAGACCATATTTTGGGGCACAGGCAAAGTCTCTTCAAATTCAAGAAGATAGAAATCATATCAAGCATCTTCTCAGATCACAATGGCATAAAACTGGAAATCAACTAAAATAAAAACAACCCCAAAAAATCAAACAAATGGAGACTAAACAGCATGCTATTAAACAATGAGTGGGTTACCACAGAGATCAAAGAAGAAATAAAAAACATCATTGCAACAAACAACAGTGAAAACACAACAATCCAAAATCTATGGGACACAGTGAAAGCAGTCTTGAGAGGGAAGTTCATAGCTCTACAAACCTATTGTAGAAAACAAGAAACAATGATAATAAATTACCTAACCCTGCAACTCGAAGATTTAGAAAGAGAG
>PVJC01019042.1:0-30659 GCA_004026665.1 Murina feae
GGTAATTGCTGCAAGCAACGCTGAGAGAAACCCGTTTTGGATTTCCTCCTGGTGCCAGTCAGTCCCCCTTCTCTGGGTGTCTGGGTCCTTAGAAACTCGCTTGGAACTGGAGTTCAGAGCCGCTGGGGACTTGTGGCTCTCTCCGTTTTGGAAAAGAACTGCGTCCCCCGGTGCCAGCCCTTCCCCGAGCCCCGTGCGCACGCCTCCGTACCTCTGTACTTTGCTTCCGCTGTTCCTCTGAGTCTCAGACTCTTCTCTAGTTGTAGGATTTTCACTCAGCCAGCCTTCCTGTGGGTGTGAGTGGTGTCCGTGTGTTCTTTTCGAGGTTTTTCTGAAATAGTTGTTCACGGCTGCATTTACGGTGTCTACCCTATGCCGCCATCTTGTTTCTCCTCTTTTTCTTTTTTTTAAAAGAGGAAGAGAGAAGAAGAAACATTTATCAGCAGGGGATCAAACCTGACACCTGGACATGTGCCCTGACCAGCAATGAAACCCACGACCTTTCAGTGTATAGGACGATGCTCCAACCAACTGAGCCACACTGGCCAGGGCTCTCAAACTTTTTGGCTCACTCTTAAAAAATTTTTTTAGGACTCCCAAAATCTGTGGATTAATCTGACTAGGGGCCCGGTGCACAAAAATTTGCACACTCGGGGGGGTCCCTCAGCCTGGCCTGTGCCCTCTCACAGTCTGGGACCCCTTGGGGGATGTCCACCTGCTGGCTTAGGCCCACTCCCTGGGGGATCGGGCCTAAGCTGGCAGTCAGACATTCTTCTGGCAGCCTGGGAACCCTCAGGGATGTCCACTTTCCAGCAGGGAGCAGGCCTAAGCTGCAGTCGGACATCCTTAGTGCTGCTGAGGAGGCGGAAGAGGCTCCCACCACCACCGCTGTACTGGCAGCTGGCAGCCTGGCTTGTGGCTGAGCAGAGCTCCCCCTATGGAAGTGCACTGACCACCAGGGTGCATCTCCTATATTGAGGATCTGCCCCCTGGTGGTCAGTGTGTGTCATAGTGACCAGTCATTCCCAGTGGTTCTGCTGTTAGGGTCAATTTGCATATTACCCTTTTATTATATAGGATGGTGTGAAGTTTAATGACTGGTTCTCTGGGGGAGAAATCCTGACTTGTAGCACTTGTCAATTTCCATGGTGTAAATACTTCCAATGTGGCCAATTTCGAGATTCCAATCTGGCATAAGAAATGTGGGGGGAAAAAGAAATGTGAAGTGTGAAGAGAAGTGCACATTCAACTCTCCCAAGTAGGTGCAAGCTGACTCCAGCTGGAATATTTATTGATCTTTAAGGTTTGAGAAGTTAAAACTGAGAAAAATTTAAAAATATGCATCCATTAAAAATACTAGTACAAACCCATTACATGTTATTATAAATAACACTCTTTGTGAAAATAACTATATTTTTGCCTGGCTGGTGTGGGTCAGTGGTTGAGTGCTGACTTATGAACCAGGAGATCATGGTTCAATCCCTGGTCAGGGCACTTGCTTGGGTTGTGGGCTCCATCCCAGTGTGGAGCGTGCAGGAGGCAGCCAATCAATGATTCTCTCATCATTGATGTTTCTATCTCTTTCCCCCTCTCATTTATCTCTGAAAAGAAAGAAAGAAAGAAAGAAAGAAAGAAAGAAAGAAAGATAGATAGAAAGAAAGAAAGAAAGTAAAGAAGGCCAATTAAAAAAATTATATTTTCCAAAATAAAAAAATATTTAGTCTAAAAACTGACTTTTAAGTGTGTGTGTGTGTGTGTGTGTGTGTGTGTTTGCAACTCCATTTAATGTCTAGTTTAATTAAAGACAGCTGGGATCCATACATCTGCATTCAATCTGTTATGATGTCACACATCATATGGTCTGTGGATAACACTGTAGAGCAATAAAGATAAATAATGTCTTACTATTACTATGAAAATAGTTTTGCCCTCATAGATGCCCAGAAAAGTCCTGGGGACTTCTAAGGGCCCCTGGACCACACTTTGAGAATTGCTTTATTGATGCATTAAACTTTCCAAACAATCCAAAGAGATAGGTTTCTAATTACCCTGATTTTACAGATGGGGAAACTGAGGCATGGAGAAGTTAAGTAACTTACTTTTAAGGACATTTAGCTGGAAAGTGGCAGTCAGAATTCAAACAAAGTCAGTTTATACAGATGTGAATGAGCTGGTGACTGTCCCTCGATGTGTGATCTTGGGGAAAAGCAGCTGAGTTTGAGATAATGTCATTTGATTAACCCATTGGCACCCCCTAGGTGGGGTTAGAATTGATTTCCTTTCGGTTGGGTTCCTTATCTGTGAGTCCTCAGCATTCTCTCTTTTTTTCTGCTCACGTGGCTCTGTATCCCTTCCTTCTGTGGCATTGTTTAATCGCCCCCATTGGACTGTACACTCCAAGAGGACAGACACCACATCTACCTTGATTCTAATGGTCTCTGGAATTGGGGTCCAGCACTGGTGCTGGAAAATCTTTGCTGAAGAAAGGAATGAATAAATTAATTCATGAAGGCAGGAGGCCTTCCTACTCAGTCCATCCTACTCAGAATTCTCTGTGGCTCTGAGGGAGGGAGGGAGAGAGGAGGATGGAGGGCAGAGAAGGGGTTCTGGTGCACTTGTATACACTTGCACAAGCCTGTTGCATCATCACGATCACAGAATTAATCACGAACGAAGAGAAGCCTCCTCCTGAACTCTGCAGAGCGCCCTGATCATCCCCTTTTTGCCTGGAGTCACTTCTACTCACTTGGCACTCAGCCACTTAGTTTAGCAATCCCTCCAGATATTTTTTATCTTTCTAGAAAATTCTGCATCTCCCCATGTGCTGCTGGTGGAGGGGGGAGGGATAGAATGGGGCAGCTCTCTGCCGTTTTCCTTCAAATCCTGGGCTTTGTATGCTATCAGCACCTTCCCCTACCCTTTGCTGGAACAGTGTAACCTGTTTATCTCATCACCTCTAGAAAGGGTCAGGCAGGAAAGAATGGAGTTGCTCTTGCTCCTGTGCCTCACACCACTTGGCACCTAATTAATGGCTGCACTTCTGAAGCTTGAGGGCCCTGGGGAGACGGAGGTCCTGGCAGGCGGGCACAGTGAGCGCGAGGCCATCTCCCCGGGCTGCAGCCGCTCGGCTTCCCCTTTCACTCTCTGCGCGGTCCTTTCCAGCAGTGACCTTCTAGGATTCTCAGAAGCCCCTGAGGAGAAGTGTGATTGTGGGGGAGGGAGGGAGACACAGCGCAGAGACAATCAACCAGGATTCTGCCTGGAAGGTCAATGAGGCTGAGCTCTGGCACCAGAAACCTTTAAGAAGAAGCAAAAAGGAACTGAGAAAACAGCCAGGAGTCTGCTCGGCATGCAGTTCCTGGAATTCTGCTTTGTGTGTGAGCTTGCAGGGCACCTCTGATTAACAGGAGATGAGAATGGGAAGTGACGGGTGGGTGGAGAGGCATCTGGGCCTGACAGCTCTCAGGCACTGCCAAGGCCACAGGCTGGCTCCAGCTTTCCTCTGGTAGCTGACAAGGGTCTACCTAGAATCTCACCCATGAGGGTGGGCGCCTGCCTGCCTGCTGGGTAAGAGACCTGGCAAATCAATAAGTCAAGTTCTCTTCCCACCCAGGATCTAGCTCTCTGCCAACCTGGTCTGGAGCAGGCAACCAAACTGAGGCTATCTCTAGAAGGCCATGTTTAAAACACGACCCTTACCCAGGGAGAGGGAGCCCTTGACCCCATGGCCATCTTCATGACTTGGGGGTTGTCATACTGGAAGGCGCTGTGAGCCTGGCCTGGGCCCCAGGACGGATGGATTTTGGTAGGAGGGAGGAAGAGGCAGGAGTAGGAACAGCAGAGGAGTAGCAGTGGGGGGTGACGTTCTTAAGGAACAGGTACAGCTGGGATCAGAGCGACGCCCCAGGTTGCAAACAAACTCAAGGATCCCATTTCCTCCCTTCATCCAACATTAGTGCAGGTGAAATCTTGTTAAAATAAAAATCGAGAGTAGGTAGACTTGGTGTATTCTTGTCTCCTCACACTATCACAAGAGGGGTTCGCAGGTCTGTCTCCCATCTAATCTGTGAGCTCCTGGGGGACAGAGGGCTGGGTTGCTTCACCTTGGCATCCCCATGGGGAGTGAAGACGCAACATGAAGACTACACTCGGGAGTGGGGTGTTGGGAGGAGGCAAGGCAACCAGGAGGAGCTAACAGCAAAAGCAGATTGGGGAGGGAGAGTGGTCCTGCTGCTTTAGGGGCTTAGAGCAGCTTCCTCCTCTTCCTTCTCTGTCCTCCTTCTCCCCCTCCCCACTGGACAGCTGCCCTGGTCTCTAAATGCTCACAGAAGGTGGCTAATCCATCCATGCAACACATATTTATTGAGCACCTGACCTGACAAGCCCTGGGTTCTGCATAACCGGGGAGGAGACCTACACGTGGCCCGCCTCAGGGAGCTCCCAGTCTAGTGTCGGTGGGCAAGGCAGTAACTGCAATGAGCTGTGAGGGGGTCTGCGACCTGGAAGGCCTCACAGAGCTGGGGTGACTCTAATTTACTACCCTAATTGGAACACTTTGGAGAGTTAAAGTGACAGTTGCAGGGAGCAGATTCTGAGAATGAGATTCAGGGCAGAAAGTTCATGACCTGCGCTGTGGGCATCGACACCTGCAGAAAGGAAGGGACAGCAGCCAGACTGGGCAGAGGGAGAGGCTGAGATGTGACACAGGCTCAGTGAGAGCGCCAGTCAACCCCACAGCGGCCTGGAGCTGAGATGGCCCTGCAGCCTCCAGTTGGGTGAGGGGGCCGGTCTTTTATTGCCTCTTGCTGATCAATCTTTGGATACTGGCTGCCTCTGAAAGGTGGGATCTTTGGCTTTTTTATTTGTTTTGTTTTGTTAATCCTCACCGCAGGATATTTTTTTCCGTTTATTTTTAGGGAGAGTGGGAAGGAGTAGGGAGGGAGGGAGGGAAGGGGAGAGAGAGAGAGAAAGAGAAAGAGAGAGAGAGAGAGAGAGAGAGAGAGAGAGAGAGAGAGAGAGAGAGATCTGAGAGCTATACATCAATTGGTTGCCTCCCGCATGTGCCCTGCAACCCAGGTACAAGCCCTTGACCAAGAATCGAACCCAATACCCTTAGATCTGCAGGCAGATACTCTAACCACTGAGCCACCAGCCAGGGTGAGGCTGTTTCCTTCAATCCCCAACGAAGAGGGCTGACAGCTGAAGGCAGCTTCTGGCAGCTTTCCTGACAGCTGGGGATTTGGGTGGTGCCTCGCAGCCTCTGCCACTGGGGCAGGAGGACCACCATGGGCAGACAATAGGTGTAAAGCAGCTACCTCAGGTGCCCGAGGCAGCAGCACCTGCGGGGCCCTTCACAGGAGCCCTGTGTCGTGCAGGGTGGCCTCAAGCTCAGGGCTTGTTCAGTCTGCAGCCTTTTCATCCATAGCTCCTCCTTTCCCTGACCCGTTGCCTTTGCTTTTTGGGACCATTTGTGGCTTTCACATGAATTACTTCATTCATTTCTCGTTTATCCTGTCATTTAATTCGCAGTAAGCCCTGGCTGGTGTTGCTCAGTGGGTGGGACACCGTCCTTTTCACTGAAAAGCTGCCAGTTCATTTCCCAGTCTGGCATGTGCTTGGGTTGTGGGCTCGATCCCTAATAGGGGGTGTGCAGGAGGCAGCTGATCGATGTTTCTCTCACATTGATTTTTTTTTTTTTTTACCGCTCTTCCTCTCCCTTCTTTCTAAAACAAAAAAAAACCCCAAAAAACTCAATAAAAAATATTTTTTAAAATTCGCAGTGAGCTGGGTGTAATTATTATTCTCATCCTACATTCCAACGATTAGGGAGTCCTTCCACTGTTACCCCAAACAGAGCCCCAAACCATTCACGTTCTCCATCTCCACCACCTTCCACCTGGTGCAACCACCGTCACCTCCCTCCTAACTGCTGGAATGGATGTGGTTGCGGCCAACAGCACGAAGCTGCTGAAAAGACAGGTGACACTGTGAACAACAACAGAAGGAACGCGGAAGGAACCCCGAGGAGAGCACACGCACTCAAAAATCTTCAGGGAGGCCAAACGCACGTTCTATCTGGAAAAACTCCAGCACCTGATCGGAGTATTGAGGATATTCTCTGTCACGAATAAATGGAGAGGCAGGAGAGCGCAGTGGTGAGCATATTAGTAAGCCCCTGAGGCCCGAGGGCCTGGGTTTATGTTACTAAAGGCCAGCTTCTTGATTTCTCTGTGTCTCAGTTTCCTTGTCTGTAAAACAGGGTGATGACAACAGAACTATTTTGCAGGGCTGTTAGGAGAAGTAATGAGTCACATGGGTAAGACATTTAGAGCAGAGCACGGGGGAAGTGCTCTGCCTCGGTCGGCTAGCGGTTTTACCCAATGAGTTTCTATCTGGGCCCACATTCGGCATAGTACACATGGCCCTGGTGCCCCTGCTGCCCCCCGTCTCCCGTCTGGTCCTGTCTCTAAGGCTTTCTACCCAACTCCCACATGGAGTCATGTATCCATTCAGCAAGTATTTTATTTTTTTTTTTGAGTGCCTACCCATGCGCCAGGCACTGAACTCTTGTTTTATTCTTCTACATCCCACAAGTCCTTGAGCTGGTGGGCAGGCTGCCCTGGGCTTTCTTTTGCTAGAGATGGAGGGCAGCTCTGTCCCCTGCCGTTTCTCGTTGATGCTCAGGGTCATCCAGACGAAAAACCAGGTCGGTGGAACTCAGCTACCACTGTCCTCTGTTTTGGCTGATAGTGAGCATCATGAATGACCCCATAGGTCCTTCCTCTTGGACTCAAAAGGGCTCAGTGGGAGAGGAGGCCCTTTGCAGCATAGAACCTGCTCACTCACGTGGCTGAATTCTCCACGTGGTTCTGACCTTGGCTGTGACCTTATGTACTCCTGACCTGTGCCTCCTCTTCTTAGATGTCTCGCCCAATCTCAGTAGGGTCCTGGAAGGGACAGAGAGAGCAGTGGGCAGAGCAAGTGGAAGAAAGGAGTGAGGCGGAGGGAGACAAAGAAGGGTTGGAAGGGAAGAAGGGTGAGAGGATGCTGATGATGAATTAATGCCCTTGTAGCCCTATGAGGTTAGTACTACTATCATCCCCATTCAAAGGAGAGGAGTCTAAGGCAAAGATGGCTTATGAAACTTGCCCAAGGCCTTATGGCTCACAAGTGGCAGAGCTGGAATTTGAACTCAAAGTTGCCCTGGAAGGAGAAGGGTGCAAAAATCCTGAAGGGGCATACTGAGGGCAGGCACCTGGCATATAGCCCGTGGGCAATGAATACTGTCAAATAGATGGTGGTGCAAGGGGTAGGGGCTGGAGGCTATGGGCTGGCTCTTTACACAGATCCCTGGTGCCTGTTGGCATTGACCAGTGAAGCATCTGATCTTCCTCACCCAGTAATTCCTCGGCCAGAGGGAGACCTGGATGACTCTGCCTACATCACCTGGGTTGTAAGCTCTCTGTGAGGGCACAGTCTGACATCGGTCACTTCCTATCCCTGGGGCCAGAGGTGAGGCACTTAGCCTCACTTTCCTCCATCGCCAAATAGGAGTAGTAGGTCCCTCCTTATGGGATCGTTGTGAAGATGAAATTGCACAGGGCAGAGCCCCGCACACACAGGGAGGCGATAAACAGACGCTGTTAATATCACGGCCCTGGTCACCAGCTCTACTGTGCTGATGGCTGAGGGCTCTTTATGGTTGACAAAGCCCTTTCTGCTCCCATCTGTCTCACGTGGGTCCCCTTAGCAGGTGGGCAGGCACTTGGAACCTCCCTCTGGTTTCCCAGTGAGTGAACTGAAGCCCAGGAGGCCCGAGAGGAGGAGGAAGTGGCCCTGCCAGTCTGTTAGGGGGTCATGAGGTTGTCAGGAAGAGAGGGCCCCCTCTGGATCCTGGAGCCCAGTGCGGCCTGCCAGCCCCTCCTCCCTCAGCCGTGGAGCCCATCAGCAAGGCTGGGATCTGTTGGCCCATGTCTGGTCCCCATGTCCCTTTCCAGTAGCAGCCTGACCTCGTCCACTTGGAGAAAAACAGGAAGCTGGGCTTTGCCAGGAATTGGAACACACCCTTCCTCAGGCCTGGGCTGCAAGGATGCTGTGATGGTGGGGGACTCTAGAGGGGGGACATGGGACAGGGTGTGGGGTAGGGGCTCTGCAGGCCAAGCCAGGGTGGCCCGGGCCTCGCTGCCTTGCCTAAGAGCTTGGCTTCATAGGCTGTGTCTGCTCTGGCCTGGCCTGCTCAGCGTCCCCCCCACCCCCCTGCCAGGGGCCTGCAGGACTCAGCAATAGGAACTCTTGGCCCTCCTCTCCTGTGTGGGGACAGAATTCTGGGCCACGAGGACCACATAAGACTTTTGCCTCCATAAGAAATATTAAAAATTATATTATACAATTGCATTGCTATAAGATGAATAGAATCCGAGTTGGAGTCATGATGATATATTCATTTTTATTTCATTCAATTTATCTTCTGGTTGAAAAGAACATAAAATGAAAACATTTTCATGGGCCCCTAAAAGTATGGCGGGCCCTGTGCCTGAAGCACGAGCCAGCCTGTGGGGGATTTCCTAGCGTATTCCTGTCCCACAGACGCTGTCCCCCCCCTCCGACCTCCCCCCCCGCCTTCCGTGGCACAGGGCTTAGCGCTCAGACACTAGAGGGGAAAGCCTGGCTCAGCCTAAACAAACCTCCCTGGGCCTCAGTTTCCTATTTTGTGGAATGGAAACCTCTGTCTCCTGATGCTCTTGCGAGACAATCCTGTAAAAAGTGTCTGACCCACAGCCTGCCCCGAAGGCCCCCGATTGTTCACAGCCGATGTGAGCCTCAGAGCCTGAGGAGGCCACAGCAGCAGCTGGGAGGTACCAAGCGTGGGGTTTGGGGACACGCCCAGGATTCCTACATCCTTAACTTGCTCCTCCTCTCTTGTCTGTCTCTCTTGGACCCTTTAGAGTCAGACCCAAGGCAACGATGAACTAATGAATGATGTGGGGGTCCATCCCACAGACCACTTTCACTCCTCATCTCATCAGTCCTCACAACAACGCCCTGAGGACTCTCTTTGCTCTGAGAGGATACTGACCATCAGAGAGGTTAGGTATTTTGGCCAAGGTCACACAGCTCCCAAGGACAGAGCTGGGACAAGAGTTTAGATCTGACGCCCCAAGATGTTTACGCTAACCAGCGTGTGTAGTGGGGTTCTTGTAGTGACTGTGGAAGGGCTCAGGACCTTGCTAGGGTGTGCTGGCAGGGGATTCATAAGTGCAGCAGGTGTCTAGCTGTTCCCCACAGGGATCTCTGAGGAGCTGGGCTTTGTGCCTGCTGGGTGCCCTGCACCCTGCCCCACCCCCACTCCCTAGCTGTGTCCTCCTTAGAGGTGCAGAACGCAGAGAACTAAGTGGCTTAAGAGAACAGCCACTATTTTATGTCAGAGTTTAGAGTCACCTTTAATTTTGAGCTTTTTATTAGAAAACAACGTACTACCTTTATATCTACACAGTCTCACAAATAGAAATGTACCAAAGAGCTGGTATTCATGTTAGATTTCAGTGAAGAAGACTGAGGCCCTGGATGAAGAAGGCCCAGCCCACAGATACTGTTCAAGCACGACAAGGAACTCCTGTGTAGAGTCCAGAGAACACTTTTTAAAAACCTTGAAGGAGAGACTGAATTTCCAGCTGGCAGGGATGGGGTGGGTTAAGCTCTTCATTTTCGTGGTAGTTCTGATTAAAACCTTCCAGTTCCTCTGGTCGAATTAGGCCGCATTAGGCTCTTGTTATTTTGGTATTTCCTAAGAATCTGAGCTGGGGCTGGATGACAGATGTGCTCACCAGCCCTGTCCCCATGGACTCCGTGGGCTGGTAGCCTCAGATGCTGCTGGTTGAGTGTCTCCTTTTCCAGAAGAGGATGAGGGTAGGGGTGGGAGGACAGGTCACACAGCTGGCAGGTGCTGAGACTGGCAGTGAATCCTCTTGCATATCAAAGGGGGAGGGAGAGGGAGAGGGAGAGAGATAGAAACATCAATCATGAGAGAGAATCACTGATCAACTGCCTCCTGCACACCCCACACTGGGGATCGAGTCTGTAACCTGGGCATGTGCCCAGACCAGGAATCGAACCATGACCTCCTGGTTCATAGGTCGACGTTCAACCACTGAGCTAAGCCAGTTGGGCTGGAAGGTGGTCTTTTAATGACCCACATCTAATCCAGTCACTGCTCTGCCTGACACTCTCAGGGGCCTTCTCTGGCTCCCCCAGTAGGAGGGGAGCCTGGGGAGCCTACTCAAGTCCCCTAGCCCAGGAGTGTAAGGCCCCTGCCAACTGCAACCAGGCTGGTCTGTTCTCCAGGTCTCTCACTTCCTTACATCCCACGGGTTGAAGCAGGTCCTGCTGCTGTTACTCCCCATTCCAGCCTCCTGTTGGCCTCATTCACAGCCTTCTGCGTCCGAAAATCATCCATTTACGTGCACACATGTTTGAGTAGAGTCTTTACATAGAGCTCCACTGAGTTGTAAGCTCCCTGAGGGCAAGAGCTTGTCCTGTCCTCCTCACCACGCTACATCCAGTGCGCAGCTCAGTGCCCAGCCCACAAGAGGCACCTGGGGAATATTTGTTGAAGCCATTGTTGCATGGAAGCATACAATAATAATTCATAATAATTTTTACTGGAAGACGGGCTTAGGGGCCTCACAGACTGGGGTTCATCTTTCATCTCAGGTTTGTCATCCTCAAAGGGCCTCTGGCTCGTTGGGCAACTGGAGAAAATGAGGCAAAGCACAGAGACTCCTGGTGGGGCAGAGCACCCACTCATCGAACACAAGCTGCGATGATGAGGATTCCCTCTGGTGACAGGGATGGGTGAGGGTGAGGGCCAGGACCCACTGCACAAGATCCCACTGCTTTGTCCGAGTAAATGGTGGACATTCATCGCCACGAGCACAGCCGTTCCACCCTACTTGGCTTTGTCTGCTTTAGAATGGTGTTCCTGCCACGGTTCCCAAACTGGGCTGTACGTTAGAATCAAAGGAAAGTTTCAAAAAAAAAAAAAATCCTAATGCCTGAATTCAGCCCCAGAGACTCTAATGTCATTGATAGGGGGTCTGGCCTGAACATCAGGACTTTTAAATGACCCACGTGATCCTACGATGCAGCCACGGGTGAAAACTACTGTCGGTGCGACTTCAGGGGCCTCCTAACGTCTCCCCACTTTCTCCCCCACCTGCCTGACATTCATCTGACACAGCACGACGACCGGCATGGCACAGAAAGATAAGAGGCTTAAAGTGCGAAAGACGAAGTGAGCAGAGAAATGGCTGAATCTCTTTCCCCCACACACTCCATCCATCAGCTGTCAGACTCCTTTCTGCCTTCCCAGCAGGAAGGGCATTGGAGCAGAGGCCTGGGTCCTGGCAGTGGGAAGGGAAAGGGAGTTAGGATCTGGGGTCTGAAGACTCATAACCTCAGCTTTGCCACTGTGTAAACACGGACAGATCACCCCTCCCTCCGACCCTGGGTCTCAGCTCCCCCTCCATGAATGACATTCTTTTGACAGTCAGCGTCCTAGAGTGAGCACCAATTCTAGGATCCCTGAGAACCTGCCTGCGGGCAATATGAATCCATGCAGCTTCCCTGGCCTCTAGCTTGCCCTGCTCTCTGAAATTTATTTGTTCAGCACAATCGAGTTATTACAAAGCTTGATTCCGAGAAGACATCACTGTACTTTTGAGGTTATGAAACAACTCAAAGAAAACTTATGAGGTGTTGACAAGTGGAGGTCGTGGGGGGGCCAGCTTTGTGTTGCACAGACAAGAATCTTCTATAACCAGCTGGAGGCTTATGGACAGTTAGATGTTGCCTGAGAGAGTAAAAATGTTTCCTCTTTTTGGAGCCACTGGAGCAGCTTTTTTTATGCAAGTTATTTAAAGGGAACCCTGTTCCTGTGGTCACCAATTAATTGACGAGATTTTATAGTCCTTGGAAGAAAGAAAATGGAAATTCCAAGGAAAAGACAGGAGTCCTGAAAAGTACTTCTAATATGACACAGGGATGAGTATGGCTGAGGTGGGGGCATGTCTGGAAGCAGAATGGAGGGTGGGCCCAGAAAGGCATTCTCTGGGCAGCCGCTCTTAGCTTTCAGATTTTTTTCCAAGGTCAGGGCCAAGGGCCTCCCAGTTACAAAGCCCAGTCAGACCACGGCAGTTGCACAAATCACAGCCATCCAGCGCCAGCCCAATCAGGCCCAAGTCCAACTTTTTTGAATGTTACAGCTTGCCCATTTGAGGTCAAATGCTGTTGGACCCAGAGAGAAAGGGTATTCGGGAAAGGATAGACTTTTTCCAGAAACTCTCTGGCACCCAGCCCCCTCCCCAGCTAATTCAGAGATGGGAGCACAGCCAAAGCAAGGCAACCTCAGGAAGACTGCTCGGATACCTGGGGAAATTTCCCAGATGAAATTCACTCAGTCACCTCAAAATCTGCATTGGTTGAGTCTCCTTGTGCCTAGCACTGGGTTAGATGCTCAAATCAGAGTTGGGAGGTAAGTAAACCTGACTCTATCCCTGTGCTCTCCTGCAAGAGAGTTGAACAATTCTGTGTTCCAGGTGCTGTGAATTCAAATTGGGGGTTGAGAGGTACAGAATGCCTGCCCCTATTCTGGAGGGGCTCACAGTCCATGGGAGAGACAGACAACAGACCTGGCTTGACTATCCTGCTGCTCCAGGGCTGGACCCCACCTGAACAGACATTGGCTCTTAATTCCACTAAAAACAATCTTTATGCTCCCACGTCCAAATGGCTGCCTGTTGGCTATCTGGTAGGCTCAGCCTCCAAATAATCTATCTATATAAAAGCCTAAGCAGCCATCTGACCATCTGACCAGTAGTTATGACATGCACTGACTACCCGGGGGCAGACACTCAACTCAGGAGCTGTCAACCTGCGGTGACTTGGCAGCTGTGGTTATCAGGTGATGCACCTGGAACCAGAGGGGAGGGAGCCCAATTCCTGGGTGTGTCACCCTAGAACCACCCTCTCGCAATCCGGGACCCCTTGGGGAATGTCAGAGAGCTGGCTTCGGATCAATCCCCACAAGCCAGGCTGAGGGACCCCACCAGTGCACGAATCCATGCAGTGGGCCTCTAGTATATATAAAAGGCTAAGTGACCGACCATCTGTCTGTCTGACCATCCAATTGGCCAACCTGCCAACACATATGCTGTGCACTGGCAATTTAAAAATAAATGTTGACTTGTGTATGCACAATACCTATAAAGCTCTCGCTGGTGCCAATCGCATGAGTGTTTTAATTTTATAATACTATATTATATATACTATTTTGACATGTAATTTTTTGACATGCAGTAACATAATTACCGCAAAAATCTTCCTCCTAATTAATTTCCTTTCAATGTGCACTGGGCCACTAGTCTCTCTTGATTACTGAGTTTTTGGCTTCTCCTGAAATTTTGCTCTTGAGGCAAATACCTAACTCATCTAACCCTAACTGGGGCCTGGACAGACCTATGATTGATGGCCACACATATACAAGCAGCTGCAGGCCAGAGGGGTGAGTTTATAGGGACATTTGAGTAATTCTGGGGACAGTATTTTCCAAAGTGCTCTGCGAAACATCAACCCTATGAGGTGCTCCTTCAAAAAGAAAAGACTTTGTGGGCGAATACATTTGGGAACTGGTGCATGCTCTAGCTTCCACTTTAGATATTTACAAGGGACAGGAATACCCTGAGGCCTCTGAGACTTCTGTATGAAAAACACACACATTACTTTTCTGGCCCATCATCGATGGCTACTTACCTGGGTCAGCTCGGCCATGTTGACTGATGTTTCTTAAAGTGAAATGAGAGGGCCCTCATCTCAGAGCCTCTTAGGAGTGCTTATCAGAAATGCAGAATCCCCAGCTCTGCTGCATACTCTCCGAGTCAGTCTCCAGAGCCAGGACCCAGGACTAGGCTTTGAATAAGCCCCTGATTGGCTGTGATGCCTGCTGAGGCTGAGAACTCCAGGTAAATCCTCCCAGGCCTTGGCCTGTTCTCAGAGTGGTGTAAAGATCAAGACATAAACTTGACCAAAATATTAGTCCAAAAGAAACCTAGAGCCCTGACCGGTTTGGCTCAGTGGATAGAGAATGGGCCTGTGAACTCAAGGGTCCCAGGTTTGATTCCAGTCAAGTGCATGTACCTTGGTTGCGGGCACATCCCCAGTACGGGGTGTGCAGGAGGCAGCTGATCGATGTTTCTCCCTCATCAATGTTTCTAACTCTCTATGCCTCTCCCTTCCTCTCTGTAAAAAATCAATAAAATATTTTAAAAATCAATAAAATATTTAAAAAAAAAAGAAACCTAGACACTTTCCAATTCACTCTATGAGGCCAGCATTACCTTAATAACAAAGCCAGACAAAGATATTGTAAGAAGATAAAACTACAGACCACTATATGTGTAATGAATACAGATGCAAAAATCTTCAACAAAACACAAGCAAACCAAATCCAGCAACACATCAAAAGGATTATATACCATGACCAAGTACGAGTTACCCCAGAAATGCAAGCTTGGTTCAGCATCCAAAAATCAGTGAATATAATATGCCACATTAACAGAAGAAAAGACAAAAACCATGTGATCATCTCAATACATATGGAAGAAGCATTTGATAAAATCCAACATCCCTTTATGCTAAAAACACTCAAATTAGGAAGAGTAAAGAATTTCCTCAATTTGATTAAGGGCATTTTGTCCACAGTTAACACATTTATTGGTGACAAACTGAATGATTTCCACTAAGATCAGGAACAAAACAAGGATGGCTTTCCTTTCTTTCTGTTTTAAGTACATCTCTCTCTTTTTTTAAAGTTTCAAGTATTTTTTTAAAATGTATTTTTATTGATTTCAGAGGGGGAGGGAGAGGGAGAGATAAAAATATCAGTGTTGAGAAAGAATCATTGATTGACTGCCTCCTGCATGCCCCACACTGGAGATGGAGCCCACAGCCCGGGCACTGAGCCTGCAACCCAAGCATGTGCTCTGACCAGGAATCAAACTGTGACCGTTTGGTTCATAGGTTGATGTTCAATCACTGAGCCATGCTGCCTTGGCAAGGAGGTCTTTTCAACATAATATTGAGTAAAGAGCAGAATGATAATTGCTGGGAGCTGGGGGAGGGGAAAGTGGGGAGTCATCGTTCAATGGGTATAAAGTTCCAGTTATACAAGATGAATAAGTTCTAGAGATCTGCTGTACAACATAGTGGCTATGGTTAACAATCCTGCATTGTGCATTTTAAAAATGTTGGTGAGGATGTGGAGAAATACACTACTCTTGTGAGTATAAATGGGATAGCTACTTGAAAAATGGTTAAAAAAACTCACCTAACCCTAATCAAAGCCCTGATAGACCTCTGATTGATAGCAACACACCCACAAGCAGCTAAGGCCAGAGGGATGATTCTATCAAAGATTAAACACAGAGTTACCATGTAATCTGGCAATTCCACTCTGAAGTATGTATCCAAAGAATTAAAAACATACATACACATAGAAACTTGTACATGTGTGTTCACAGCAATATGTTCATAATAGTCCCAAAATGAAGACGCAAATGTTCACAACAGATTAATAGATCAATAAAATGTGGTATATTCGCCTAGCTGGTTTTGCTCAGTGGATAGAGTGTTGGCCTGAGTGTTGGCCCAGGTTCGATTCTGGTCAAAGGCACATGCCCGGGTTGTAGTCTCGATCCCAGTGGGGAGGGTGCAGGAGGCAGCTGATCAATGATTCTCTCTCATCATTGATGTTTCATCTCTCTCTCTCTACTCTCTCCCTTCCTCTCTGAAATCAATTAAAAAATTTTAATGTGGTATATTCACACTATGGAATACTATTCAGCAATGAAAAAACCAAGTACTGATTCATGCTACACATGAATGAACTTGCAAGCATATGCTAAGTGAAAGGAGCCAGACAGAAAAGGACATCTATGATATGATCCTATTTCTATAAAATGTCAGAAAAAAAGTAAATCTGTAGAGACAGAAAGTAGATTAGTGGTTGTCTGGGGCTTGGGTAGGGGTGGAGCAATGAGGAACAACTGCTAAGGTTATGAGGTTTCTTTTTGAGATGCTGAAAATGTATAGTTGCGTCGATGGCTGCACAACAAGTCTGTGAATATGAAAAACCATTGAACTGCACACTTCGTATAGGTGAATTGTATGGCATGCAAATTATATCTCAGTAATGCTGTTACAGAAAGAAAAGAAGCCTTGAGATGGAACCCCAGTTGCACCCTCTGGCTGATAAAGTTCATCTGCCTTGACACAAACAGAAAGCAAACATGAATCATTACAACCTCTCACTTCCTCAAACTTCCTCAATATGTTTTCCTTTGCCTTGCTCATCCCACCCATGACCACACTTGTTGATGTAGCAAAGGCACCCTGACTGCAAACCCTACACTGGGACTCAAGGTGCTTCTCTGTCTTAAGTAATTGTCAAGATCACATTGATTTCAAGAAACATTTATTTAGGATCCATGTTCTGCAAAGCACTTCGAAGAAAAGAAACATCACAGTTACCTTCAATATCAGTGTTGAGAGAGAAGCATTGATTGACTGCCTCCTGCATGCCCCTCACTGGGGATGGAGCCCACAGCCCGGGCATAGCCCACAGCTCTTGCGGTGTCCGAGGAGAGATCAGACCTATCATTTAGGATTGAATCGTTTGATAGAAGAGAAAAACCTGAAATACTTAAACAAGATAAACTTATTTCTCTCAGACCAAACAGAAGCCTGAAGGAAGGGAGCCCAGGGCTGGTACTGTTGCTCCCCGGGTTCACTAAGAACCCAGGCTCTATGTTTTTCTATTTAGTTCTAGCACAGTGGTTTCCCCTCCTAAGGGCCACTTCTTGGGCCAACATGGCTGCTGAAGTGGGTTGGGAATGAACGGGAATTGAGGCAGAGTGAGCAAAGAAGCGACACAGTAGCTTGACTGTGGGTCAAAAGAGGAACTTGAGCAGATGGGAGATAGAGGCAAGTGAAATGATCTGATTCAGAAGGAGAAGTTGATATTATCAGAGGTGGTAGAGCATCTCAGGAGTCTAGTTCCTGAGAAGATGAGAGGAGATGGCATTTACAGCCCATATGGGGCAAATGGTCTTCCAATTGTCACAAGGAGGAGAACATGGTACAGATGGGGAGATGGCGGGCGCATAATCCGAAGGGATTGCTTCTAGTTCCTAACTGAAGTTGTCTTCTCTTTCTCTTTCTCTTTCTCTCTCTCTCTCTCTCTCTCTCTCTCTCTCTCTCTCTCTCTCTCTCTCCTGGGTCATATGTTCTCCTGCGTGAACAGAGTCAGCTAATAAGATGAATCAGTGAGTCTTACTGATATCAGAGAGAGATATCCGAGAGAAACATTGATTGGTTACCTTCCATATGCTCTTGACCAGGAATCAAACCTGAGACCCAGGCAGGTGCCCTAACTGGGAACTGAACCAGTGATCCATCAGTGCAAGGATCATGCTCAACCAACTGAGCCACTTCAGCTGGGCACATGATTTTTTCCGTCATAGATTAGTTTTGTTTGTTCTAAAACTTGATATAAATAAAGTTATGTTATGGGCACTCTTTTGTGTCTAGCTTCGTTCTCATAACATAATGTGAGAGTCATTCATGATGTTGCATGCATTGGTTAACTCCTTTTTATTCCATTATGTGATTGTACCAAAAGAATGATTTATTCTTCTGTTATAGTTACTGGAGCAGTTTCTAGTTTTAGCAATTATGAATAAAGCAGCTATGAATAATCTTGTATGAGTCTTTTTATGGACATATGCTTTCATTTCTCTTAGGTAAATACTGAGAAGTGAAATTGCTGATTCATAGGTAGCTTTTGTTTTAAGAAACTATTAGATCTTCATCCAAAGTAGTTGTACCATTTAACATTCTTACTAACCATGTGGGAGAGTTTTGATTGCTCTACATCCTTGCCAACTCTTGATGTTGTCAATCTTTAATTTTAGCTATTCTGGTGGGTGTATGTTTGTGACTCATTTTGATCTGATTTTGCATTTCCCTGATGGCTAACGTTGTTAAGAACTTTATTGTCATTCATGGCCATCTGTTTATCTTCCATTGTGAAGTGTTTATTCAAATCTTTTGCCTATTTTCAAAATTAGGTTCTTTTTCCCATTGACTTGTAGGGTTTCTTTTTAAATTCTGTGTATAAGTCCTTTGTCAGAGATGTTTCACAAATATTTTCTTCCAGTCTGAAGCTTGCTATAATTTTCTTGATGTTGGAATTTGATGAGAAGTTTTTAATTTTTATGAAGTCCAGTTTATTAGTCTTCTTCTTGTTGTTGATCCTCACCTAAGGATATTTTTCCATTTATTTATTTTTTTTTTTAGAGAGAGTGTAAGGGAGGGGGAGAGACAAAGACAGAAACATTAATGTGAGAGACACACATGGATTGGTTGCCTCCCGCATGTGCTCCCACCAGGGGACCTGCAACCAAAGTACATGTCTTAACCGGAATCAAACCCAAGACCCTGCCCTCCACAGGTCGATGCTCTACCCACTGAGCCAAATCAGCTGGGGTGAGTTTATCGTTATTGCTTTCTATGATATATTTTAAGATAACTTTGCCTGTTTTGTTGTAGAAGCTTTATGGTTTTAGCTTTTGATTGAGGTCTATGGTCCATCTCACATCAACTTTTGTGAATGATGTGAGAGAGAGATTAAAGTTTTTTGTTTTTCTATTTGGATATTCAGTTGTTTCAGCCCCATTCATTGAAAAGACTTTCATTTTCCCATTGGATTGCTTTGGTGGACTTTATAAAAAAATCAAATGATTGTTTAATTGTGGATCTATTTCTGAGTTCTCTGCTTTATTCCATTGATCTGTTTATCGTTTTGATAGTGACACAATGTCATAATTGTTGTAGCCTTACTAATAAATCATGAAATCAGGAAAGGTAAATTCTCTAGTTTGTTTTTTTTTCCAAGATGCTTTAGATATACTAGATCCTTTGCATTTTCATAAAATTTTAGAGCCAAACATGTCAATTTCTACACAAGCATCTACTGGAATTATAATTGAAATTGAGCTATATCTAAAGATAACTTTAGAGATAACTGACATCTCAATTATATCAAGTCTTCCAATTCATGAATTCTCCATTTCCCTAGGTCTTCCTGAATTTCTCTCAGTAATATTTTGTAGTGTTTAGTGCAGATGTTTTACACATATTTTGTGAAATTTTTTCCTAAGTAGTTCATGGGTTTTTTTTTTATTCTTCTTTATTGATTAAGGTATGTATATGTATATGTATATGTATATGTATATGTATATGTGTCTTGATCCCCCCCTTTGCTCCCCACTCCCCCCAGCTCATACCCTCACCCCGCTAGTGTCTGTGTCCATTGGTTATGCTTATATGCATGCATACACATCCTTTGGTTGATCTCTCCCTCTTCCCCCCACCCTCCTCTGCCTTCCCTCTGAGGTTTGATGGTCTGATCGATGCTTCTCTGTCTCTGGATCTGTTTTTGTTCATCAGTTTATGTTGTTCATTATAATGAATGAGATCATGTGATATTTATCTTTCTCTGACTCACTTGTTTCACTTAGCTTAATGCTCTCCAGGTCCATCCATGCTATTGCAAATGGTAGGAGTTCCTTCCTTTTACAGCAACGTAG
This sequence comes from Murina feae, assembly GCA_004026665.1. NCBI lineage: Eukaryota > Metazoa > Chordata > Mammalia > Chiroptera > Vespertilionidae > Murina > Murina feae. Next base: position 19,701 of record PVJC01019042.1, read on the forward strand.
TATTCCATTGTGTAGATGTACCATAGTTTTTTAATCCATTCATCTGCTGATGGGCACTTAGGGTAGTTCATGGTTTTTATTAATGCTATTGCAAATAAAAATGTTTCCAATTGTATTTCTGATTGCTGGCAGCAGAGCTGAATGCCAGATTCATTTGTTACTGCAGCCAATACAGGCCAATACGTCAGAATAGGGTACCATACATATCCCTGTTCCACCCAGTTACCTACTGATAAGGTATGTCCCTCAGACACTTGGTTTTGTGAACTGTATAGTCCCCGGAATAAGACTGGCTGCCCAAACACAAGCAGCCAGAAGCAGATGGGAGACTACTGAGGGTCTTCCTCAGCCCCTCCGAGCTGCAGGGGCCCCCCGCCTGGCTTCCGGTCTCCCTCTGCGAGGCATCAGGCTTCTCCCCGTCGATGGTTTCCGAAGAGACTCGCCTTTGGCACAGTCCCTCTGTCTCCACACCCAGCGGTCGGCTTCCAGAAGCAAGGCCAGAGGCCGCTGGCCCCTCCCCAGATGTAGGCCAAAGTGCCTGGAAGGGTTCCAGAGCCTCGCATTGTCTCTCAGATGCATCCCTGGGGACGCAGAGCTCTACACCCATCCCTGCTCGCCCAGCCCCTGGCAACCACCACTCTGCTTCCTGGTCTTGTGAGTCTGACCACCCCGGGCACCTCATATAAGTGGAATCATCCACTCACTGCCGTTTTGTGTTTGACTTCTTTCACACAGCACAGGGTCCGCGGCGCTCACCACACTGCCGCGAGTCAGAATCTCCTTCCTTTCTTAGGGAATAACATTCCAGCGGATAGACCACATTTTGTTTAGCCTCCCTCCCTCCAGCGATGCCCTTGCTCCCACCTTTTTGCTCTTGTGCAGAATGTTGTTAGGAATATGGGGTTTGAATATCTCTCCCAGATTCTTGCATCTTTACGTTTTTATTTTGTTGTTTCTTTTTAATCCTTACCGGGGGATATTTTTTCCCATTGATCTTTAGAGAGACAGTGGAGGGGAAGGAGAAGAGGGGAAGGGAGAGAGGAAGAGAGAGGGAGAGAGGAAGAGAGAGAAACATCCATGTGAGAGAGACACATGGGCTGTTTGCCCCCCCCCCCCCAGGCACCAGATCGCTGGGGATGGAACCTGTAACTGAGGTACATGCCCTTGACCAGAATTCGAACCCGCGGCCCTTTGGTCTGTAGGCGGATGCTCTAACCACTGAGAAATCAGGCCAGGGCTCTTGATGTTTTTAAAGCATACGAATGTGCTACTTATTTGAAAAAATAATAAATTACATTAAAATTTCTAAGGATGAAATACAAATTCATAGGAATGAAAGTTGTACTATTTCCTCCCACACCCCCTTGAGCTCCTACACAGCTTCCACGGCACATTTGCCCAGGGTCTTGCTCCCCACCTCCCCCTGGCGCTCCCCCCACACGCTCGCAGGGCACAGCCAGCCCGTGGGGTCCGGCAGGGGTTCACTGAGAAGGTCTCCCTTAGTCCTGGGCAGCGGCTCAGCTCAGCCATGCCCCTGCCTGGCAGCCGCCCACCCCCCGCCGGGCATTCCTGTGTGCAGCCTGCCGCTCTGCCAGTGACTCGTCGCCCAGGCAGCCTGGGAATGCCCGGCTCTTCCTGGGGCCCGCGGCGCCTGGTTTTCCTATTTAGAAACGCCTTTGCTGCCTCTGCTCCAACCAGCCCACCTCCTCCCTGGTCCCCAGTGTGGGGGGAAGGAGGGCAGGGAAGCCTTCAGACAAACCCCCTCTGTATGCCGTGACCCACAGGGCTTAGAACCGATCCACGCTCCCTTTCTCCCCGATTCCAGAATCCCCAAACGGCAAAACCTGACCCTAACCAACAGAGGCCAAGTTATAGTCTTTACTTATCCTGTTGAGTTTTGCTGCAGAGATGGACATGCCTTAGCCCGGGAGGCTGTACCAGGCCCCCTGGAAGTGCCCTATCACATACAATATATGCTTTAAATTTTCTTTCTAAAATTGGAAAAATTGCCCTAGCCGGTTTGGCTCAGTGGACTGAGTGCCAGCCTGTGGACTGAAGGGTCCCGGGTTCGATTCCCATCAAGGGCATATGCACAGGTTGTGGGCTCCATCCCCAGTAAGAGGGCCTGCAGAAGGCAGCCAATCAATGATTCTCTCTCATCATTGATCTCTCTCTCTCATTCTCCCCTTTTTTCTCTGAAATCAATTTTAATATACAAAATTAATAAATAAAATAGGAACAATTCTCAATTCTAAAACCCAGCCGGCCACCAGGATCTTAGGTAAACAAATGTGGAGCTGTGTTGCGTTCCTTTTACTGAGCAGTTGAGTTCAGAGAGGTCCACATGGGCTGCTGGGTCCCCCAGCGTACCTGTCCCTCCCCCTCTCCTGACCCTCCTCTGGGGAGCTTTTCTTGACCACCAGCCAAAGCTACCACCCTACTCGGCAAATGACTCTCCTTGTTGAGTCCCAGGCCCGGCCGATGCCCACCACTTATGGGCATTTTGTTGGGAGGCAAGAGAGTACAGGGACTGCAGGCGGACATGAGGCTCCACATAAGTTGACCAGATTTAAAGTGGTACACCATTGACGGGGGTGGGGTGGGTGAGTGGGTATTTTTTTTCTTTCTTTTTTTTTATTATTACTTAAAATATTGCAAAGTAATCGGGACTTTTTAAAAACGCCGCGGGACATAGGACAAATTGTTAAAAATCGGGACTGTCCCGCCAAAAGCGGGACGTCTGGTCACCTTAGCTCCAGCTACTCAGGATCCAGCCTTGGTCTGGCCATTTTTCGGATGTGTGACATCGGGCAGGTTACTTATCCCTCTATGCCTCAGGTTTCTCATCCAAATGGGGCAGAATAATAATAATAATACCCCTCCCAGCCCAGCCGGTGTGACTCAGTGGTTGAGTGTCAACCCATGAACCAGGAGGTCACTGTTCGATTCTCAGGGCACATGCCTGGCTGTGGGCTCCATCCCCAGTGTGTGTGTGTGGAGGGGGGGGACGCGTGTAGGAGGTAGCCTATGTCCATGTTTCTCTCTCTCCCATTTTCCATTCCTCTCTCTCTGAAATCAGTAAAAACATATTTAAAAAAGATAAGTGCAGCCCTAACCAGTTTGGCTCAGTGGATAGAACATCAGCCTGCAGACTGAAAGGTCCCAGGTTTAATTCCAGTCAAGGGCATGTACCTTGGTTGCGGGCACATCCCCAGTAGGAGGTGTGCAGGAGGCAGCTGATGGATGTTTCTCTCTCATCGATGTTTCTAACTCTCTAACCCTCCCCCTTCCTCTCTGTAAAAATTCAATTAAAAGAAAAAGAAAAAGGTAAATGTTGAATCAGGTCAGAGGCTTTTTACCATAGTGTTTGCACGTGCCTAATCTTCCCTACTAGATTAAGAGCGCTTCTAAAGCATTCATCCACCTAACAATTATTTATCGGGCACCTACGATATGCAAGTCAGAGTTCCAAGCTTTGGGGATAAAGCAGTGAACCAGACCTGTCCCTATCCTCAGGAAGCTTCCTGTCTGTCCAGGAAGATGAGCATTGAACACCAATTACCCAGAATGTTTCCCATCCGCTGTGACAAGCCCCAAGGAGAAGTCCTAGCGGAAAGGACAATCTATGATGGGGCCTAAGCCTTGAATCTTCCAGCTCCTACCTCACACTCTTGCTGTCCTTGTCCTCCCTGGTGGTTGGCTGGATGGTGGTGCTGATGGAGAAGGGCTTGGGGGAGCTGCTCCCGGTCCCTGGGGAAGAGGGTTGTTATGTACGATGCTCTTTCAGTGGTGCTGGCCCACACTAAGCTACCCACACGCTCTCCCACCCTCACTGTGAATGGAACTCGGTGGGAGGTGGCCAGTCTAGCTGAGATCAAGGTGGATCTGGGCTGAATCCACACCCTCATCTTTTTTTTTTTTTTTAATATATTTTTATTGATTTCAGAGAGGAAAGGAGAGGAAGAGAAACATCAGTGATGAGAGAGAATCACTGATTGGCTGCCTCCTGTGCGCCCCCTACTAGGGATCAAGCCCACAACCCAGGCATGTGCCATTGACCAGAATTGAACCCAGGACCCTTCAGTTTGCAGGCTGGTGCTCTATTTACTGAGCCAAACCAGCTAGGGCCATGCCCTCACCTTTAGGAACATCCTCCTGTATGTTTGTCCGGTGAGCAGGCTCTGGGCGAACGCTAAGAGAACTGACTGGAGGTGAATGATGTCTCTGGAGTCTAGGGCAATCAGCTGGTGGTGCCAGGGGAGGGGAACGCTTTAAAGATCAACTGGCCTGACATTTGATGGATGAGGAAACAGCACTCGAGAGGGAAGTGATTGCTGAAGGTCACACAGATCTTTCCTGGTGAAGCTGCCACCAAAACTCAGGCTGACTCCCAGGCCCGAGTCCCCACCATCTCCCCCTTTACTCTCCCATCCCCGCCCCAGTGGTGTTAAAGCAGAAGGGTCCTGTGAGTTCACTGCCCTTCCCCCAACTGGGAATCCCCAAAAGGGGTCACCTGGGAGTACAATGGGCACCCCTTCTCCCACATCCCCCAGGCAAGTTTCGGTGCATTTTCACGCCCCCCACCAGGGCCTCCAGGCCTCTGCCTACAGCTCTGAGTAGGGGAGCCACTGAAAGCCAACCTCAAGCAACAGATGAGAAAGTTGGCCTTGAAAAAGTTTCACTTCCCAAGTTTCACTGTGGTGGTTGCAATCCTGGCAGTGATATCTGGCATCTCTAACGCTCCCTCACCAGCTCCTCGCAAAAGCCTGAGGAGTTTGGTCTGTAATCCATCCAGGCTCCCTGAGTGCAGAACCCAACTCTTCCCTCCTCCCCAGTGTTAGATATCAACTCTGGTCCCCAGTCCTGGAGACGGGGCTCCCTGAGCACGCACACCCAAACCGCCAGAACCAGCCAGCGAGCCCAGCGGTGCCCAGCCCTCTGCATGCTCAGGCTGGGATGCCCATAAGGGACAAGACAGAGCTTCCACCTTCTTAGTGTCCCTCCTCTCTGTGCCCTCTCCATGTCCACATTTACAGCCTTCGTGAAGACCCTGCCCTGTCTCTTCCTGGCAGCCTGGCATCATGTGCAGCTCTATGCCTGATATGTGGACTCTGCCATCAGACATCCCAAGTTCACCTCTTGTGCTGCCTACCGCTCTGCTGTGTGTGGCAGTTCTAAAACATGCCCACCAATTCTTTGCACTCTGCCCATTGGGAAGTGAGCTCCATGCCTTCTCTCCCGGAAGCTAAGCCAATCTTACAAACTATGGGGACGACAGGGTATGGCAGAAGTGCTGTGACGTGACTGCCAAAGCTAGGTGTTCAGAACAATCAACTTCCTTCAAGTTCTCAGGGACACTCACCGTTGGAGTTCTGAGCTGCCATGGAAACCGTGCAAGGCGGCCATACTGTGAGGAAGCCGGGGCCATGTGTAGGTGCCTGGTCAGCAGCCAGCATCAACGTCAGACAGTGAGGGGCGCTTCGTGTAGAGAGAAATGGATGAGTCAGAGGTTCCTGCTGGGGATGCTGGGAGCGTCTCAATTAGGACCAAGCTAACAGGTGAAACCTGGACTGGCCTAAATCCGACTTAAAGGCCCAGAACTCAACGTTCTGAGATGGATGGGATCACAGGGCTACACTCCTCTACTCTTTGGGCTCACAACCATGAGAGACACTGACTCTGGGGGGTTGCCCTCTGACCCCCCCTCCCCCCATAAGCTAGCACCCTGGGCCCTATGGGCTCCAGCCCAAACACAATATTCTCATGGTCACTGGATTGGAAGGGGTCAGTGGTCTGGACTGTTAAACCACATCAGCTCTCCAATCTATGTTTCCTTTGCTTCTTGGTTTATTATTTAGCTCTCTCCCCCAGAGAGTGTGAGCTTTATGAAGGCAGGAGCTCACAGGAGTTTGTCTGTATGGTAATCTGCATCTTTAGCTCTTACAACAGCACCTGGCACATAGTAGGTGCTCAATGAACATTCCCTGAATACGTAAATGAACAGATGGATGGGTGGTGTGAGGCCAGACCAGCTGCAGACAAGGCCCTGCTCCTCCTCAGTGAAATGCATGCCAAGATGAGGCCCACCTGCCAGGGGTGTCGGTGGATGACTTGAGAGGACAGACTAGTCTCCTGCCTAGTGTGTCACTAACACTCCAGTGAGGGTCACTGGACTTGTTGGCATTGTAGGTTGACACCAGGCCTCTGCTGAGTCCCCTCTGACTAGAAACATACTCAGGCTTTCCGATCCGTTGGCCCAGGCTCCATGAGGACTGCCAACCTAAGGGCATATTCGGGCTTCTGAGCGGATGAGACACCTCCTTGGGGCCCTTCTTTCTCCGCCACCAGGTGAACCCCGTCCCAGCTCTGGTGCACTGATCGCTGGTTGGTCTGTGAAACTTCAGGGTTTGGGGACTGAGCCTCATCCTCCCATCCCTGGTCTAGCCTCACTCCTGCCTGGTGCTGGGAATGGATAATGAGGGGACTGGGTTGGTCAGAGCTTCCTCTGAGATCCCCTTATACCCCCACCTCTATTTGTCAGACTTTGACCGAAACACCAGAGCCCGCCTCCATCACACCATAAGGATCACTGTTCTGTGACAGCCAAGATGGTGGGTCCCAGGGCAGCCTCTTCTCACTTCCCTCCCTGCCAGGGCCTGGCTGTCCCACCCCAGCTGCATCTCATTCCCCTCATGTCCAGCTGTTGCCCTTGGCCAGCCCTTTGTCCACGAGGCCTCTCCCTCTTAGAACACCTTCAGAAAGGCTAACTATCCACCTATCCCTCACGACTTAGCTCAGCTATTACCTGATTCTGGCACGAATATTAATGGAACACCTGCTCTGTCCCTGTCCCTGTCCAAGACATTCAGGCATTGGGAAAACAGCTGAGGACAAGGAGTGAGGTTCCTGCCTTTAAGGACGTTTCATTCTGTGGATGGGACAGAGAGGGAATAATCAGCAATCAAAACATTAACCTCCTTCGGGCCCCAGCTTGTGGCCCCAGCCTTGCAGCCCCGCCCGAGAGCAGGACTGTGGCGGGATGGTGGGCGGGTGGTGCCAGGCCAAGGCGGGGTGCCAGGCGGGGCTGCGGGGCTGCGAAGCTGGGGGCACAAGCTGGGGCTCGATCTCCGCAGGTCACCCCAAGGGACACCATCTGTGCATGAATTTGTGCACCAGGCCTCTAGTGACTTATAAAAGTTTAAAACAGTGTTCCTGTCTCATACAGCAAGTGCCTGGCTTAGGAAACCTGTGAAGCCACCAAGAGGTTAAATAGACGCTGAGGCACTCTCATGGGTGACCTATCCATATAGGGTGATAAAGGGAACTGGGATGACTTGGGGACATCCCTAACCTTTGAGGCTGATGTCACGGTGATAACCACTCACCCACAACGCATCGCGTGTTGCCAGTTCTCCACAGAGGTGGATGAGGCTAACACGTGGCTGAAGGTCTGACATCCTTATGAGCATGGAAAAGGAACCAGCCCTCCCTCCCCCTAGAAACTACAGAGAAATTAGAGTCATTCCAAGAACTGTTCATTCTTGCATGTGGCAGGTGTATATGGAGAGGCTTCTCTATAAGCAAGAGCCAATCCCTAAAGGAATAGCAAGCCATACAAACCATATGTGTGCATGGGTGGATGGTGCGGAGGGAGTGGGGTTAGCCTCATGAAGGGTGTGGTGTCTTATAGGAGCAGGTGCACTGACGCAATGGGAGTGTGATCACCAGGTGGAAGGGCATTCTAGGGGAACAGCATGTACAGACACTTGGGGTGCAAAAACGTGCGAACAAACAGGGCTTGTTTAGAGAGCAGCAGGCTTGATCTGTCACGTGCACCTTCTGTGCCCAGCGCTGGGCCATTTCATTCCACTGATCAAGGCCATCACTCTTTGAGGTGATTTATAGATGAAGAAGCTGATGCTTGAAGAGGCTAGGTAACTTGTCTCAAGTCGCACAGCCAGTGGCAGAGCTCAGGTTCAAAGTCAGGTTCATCAGATTCCCAAGTCTGTGCTCCCAAGCATCACCCTGAACTGCCCTGTGACATGATGCAGAAACTGAGGAGTCAGGATGGCCATTTGGACTTGATGGTAGAGGGCATAGTGCCCTGGACATAGTAACATTTGCACCATACCTTCAAGAGAACTGTCATGTCCTCAGATTTTAATTTTGTAAAAATTTATTCTAGAGAGAGAGAGAGAGAGAGAGAGATGCTTGCTATTGCACTTATTTATGCATTCATTGGTTGAGTCTTTGTGTGTCCTGACTGAGAATCAAATCCATAACCTTGGCATATCAGGATGATGCTCTAACTAACTGAGCTACCTATTCAGGGCCAGACTTCCATTTTCTTAATGCTGGTCTTTAAATAATTCACTTTTTTAAAAGTTAAATTTAAGTAAATTTTTCTTGACGCATAACATATATATGAAGAAGTACACAAATAAATTTGACTTTCACCCATACAACAAAAGTAACTTCACCCAGATCACCTTGTGCCTCCTCCCAGGTGCAGCCTCACAGGTAGCCAGTCTGAGCTGTACTGTGGTAGGCTAGGAATGTGCTTTAGACCCCCTGACCTTCCAGATTGCTGGTCATGCAGTTCTGACCCTCCCCTGACCTTTCCTCCCTGGCATTCGCTGGTCATAGGGTAGACCACCTTAGAGAAGGAACAAGGGTGGCCTCATACAACTCCCTTGCGGGCCCTTGCATGACCATTCCCTTAAGCATTTAACCCCCAGGGATAACATCTAGGTTTCAGTTGTGTTTCAGCTCCAGGCTCTGAAAAGCAGCAAAACCGGACAAGTGATGCCACAGTTGGCATCAGGGCCAACTGCATTGACTAATGACCCCTGCGCTGGTGCCGGCCAACCAGTGGAGACCACAACCTTAAAAGGACACACCTGGAAAGCTGATGAATATTCTATTGAGGTCCTCCCCTACTATCCCCACCCTTCAAAGGACTTAAGAACAGGCTCTCCCTCCCGGAGCCTTAGCTCCTTTCCAGTCCCTCTCTCCTACCCCCAGGTGCATTACCTTTACCTTTCTCTCTCCTAAGTTCCAAAGGCCCTTCTTTTGCCTCTGTAACTTGTTTCCTGAACCCATTTCTTTTACAGCTCACTTCTCCTACCTCTGTGACTTTTTAAATAAACTTTCTCTTATGTTTGAGTCTTGGCTCTGAATTCTTTCTTAGCCAGAACTCAAGTACTGAGGTTGCAGGAGGTCAGACTCCATAGGTCTAGCACCTGGTGCCATTTTCACTGCTGCTAATAGTAACAGCATAGATTAGTTTTGTTTGCTTTTGAACTTCATGTAAATGGAACCAAAAAGATTGTTCTTTTTTTGTGTCTGGCTCAACACTTGTATAGTTTAATTTATTCATTCTCACTTTGATACAGCATTCCATTCTGTGAATAGACCAGAATGTATTTACCCATTCTACCGCTGTGATGGAGATTGTTTTAGATTTTTGGCTCTCATGAAGAAAGCTGCTATGACCATTCTTATGCATGACTCGTGGTGAAGAGCACTCATTTCTGTTAGAAGTATACCCAGGAGTTGAGTTCCTGGGTCGGAGGGTAGGATGGGTACGCTCAGCTCAGTAGTATTTATGGCCAGTTTCCCAAAGTAGCTGTGATAAATTACATCCTCACTGCCAGTGAGTCAGAGCTTCAATTACTCCACATCCTTGTGAACACTTGATACTGGAAGTCTTTTTCATTTTAGTCCTGGTGGGTGGGTGTACAAGGATATCAAGTTGTGGTTTTAATTCACATTTCTCTGATGACTAATATAGTGGAGCACTTTTCGTGTGTTTACTGCCACGTATGTATCCTCTTTTTATAAAGTGTTTAAATCATTTGCTCATTTTTCTTTTTGATTTTAAAATTTCTACTGGTTACTCTTATTGATAAGTAAGGGTTCTTTATATATTCTGGATGTTAGTTCTTTGATGGATCTATGATGTGCAATATCTTTTCCTAAATAAATTAATTTTATGGAATATTATTACTATAAATAAGAAAACAATATCACATACCACAGAGAGTGGGTAACTGTGAGATAAAGACAATAAGACAATGTAATTTACGTTCTAGCTAAATACCTTGTGGCTGGCAAAGTGGCTAGAGTCCTGATTCCTGTTAAGAGATTAGCAGGTGAAAAATAGGTGTTAAGGACATTCTAGCACCACATGAAGACTTTCTCCTTGATGTCTTCTAAAGGCTGGAAAGAATCAGAAAAGAAATAACTTTCTTATTATTCAGCTTCCTGTTCATTGTCTCAACCCTCTATCCTTGAACCTTCAACCCTCTATCCTTGAACCTTCTATAACTATGTCCTCTGCCACCCACTGTGTGAGGGCTACACTTGGGAAAACACAGCTGTAAGGGACATGGATGTACCGAGGGCTTTAACTAGGGGTTGACATAATGAGATTGATGTCTTAGAAAAACCACTCAGTAGGCACTGTGGATAAAAGCAAAAACAGAGGTGAGGGACCCAAGTTAGAAGCAGCTGAACAGGTCCAGGTGCTGTCAAGGGTCTAAATTAGGGGTGTGCCGGGGACTGGGGTGAGTGTGGGAGCTGGAAAGATGGGAGGTAGAATCTGGGCAATGTAGTGGCCGAGTGATAGTGGTGAGAGAGTAAAAGATGAGGACTGGGGTGACTGTGAGATTTCTAAATTGGAGGACTGAGAGGAGAGAGGCAGCAAAGACTGGAGAAGCAAATTGTGAGGAGGGAGGAGATAATGAAATTAATCTGGGACGTGTTGAATTTGAACAGTTCACAGGACCTCAGAGGGAGAGTCTCCCATTCACTCACTTCATAAATATTTACCGAGCGTGTACGGGTGCCAGGGTGCAGCAGGGGATCATAGAGATAAAATTCCTGCTCTAATGGAGCTTGCCGTTTCTGGGAAAGATAAGTAGTTGGAAAGACACATAAGGACAAGGACTGTATGCA
>PVJC01019043.1:0-30653 GCA_004026665.1 Murina feae
AGGCAGGCAGCACCCAGCCCTGGCCACAGCTCAAAAAAGAGAACAACATGCAGGGGAGGGCAAGAGTCTGAGAGATCAACATAGAGGGGGTGCCTGCTCCAAGCCTCCACAGTGTGCCTGGTGGCAGGTCCCCAGCAGGTAGACACACACAGGAGGACTGCTCCGAGCCTCAGATGCAGCTGGGGGCAGGTCCCCAGTGACCACACACACACACACACACACACACAAAAGGCGCCTGGCAGACTGGGGCCATCATAGTACATCCACTGAGGGGTCCCAGACTGTGAGAGGGCACAGGCCTGACTGAGGGACTCCCTCCACCCCGAGTGCACAAATTTTTGTGCACTGGGTCCCTAGTAATATATAAAGTGGCTGATTGGTATCTCCCTTTAGTTTTGTGACCTTTAATTTCCATATGTAAAATTATTGCTTTGAGTAGCATTGCTGAGATATATTCTTTGTAATATCATTACAAGGTAAAGAATGCTAACTAGACATCATAGAAATGGGAAAAAACATTTGAAAGACACAACAGCTTGACTAAGAAGATGAAAATCTACTTAGGGAAACATTATATAGATGACAGATAGATGATAGCTAGCTAAATAGGTGATAGATAGATAGATAGATAGATAGATAGATAGATAGATAGATAGATGTTAGATGATAGATATAGATAGATAGATAGATAGATAGATAGATAGATAGATAAAATTAGGTAGGCAAACCAACCAACTCGACACTCAAATTTGTAAGATATGTAGGAATATAGAAGAGAGATGTTGAGGACAGAGGTAACCTATCCAAGGAAGACATTTTAGAAGAGATGTTATTTGCATTGAATTTTAAAACTCAATCTAGAAAAGCCAAATGCAAATGGATAGCCCAAGAAGGCAGGATATAAAGTACAAAATACAAAAACATGGAAAGTTCTGATATGTCCAAGGAACAGAGAAAAACTTAATATATCAGGAGCACAGGTTCTATGTGGAGCAATAGCAGGACATAGATTGGATTTATGGGTGGTTTTGTAGACCAAGCCAAATGGATTTGATCCTATAGGAGTTGAGAGAGGTCTTGAAACAAGTGAGCAACATAACGAGGAATTATGCTTTTTTAGGCAATACTTCATACAATATGGGAAGTGACTGAGGCAAGTAAGACCAGTTAAATGAGGACTTAATCTAAAGCAGTAGCTCTACAGGGGTTATGTGTCAATGGATTCAGGAAGCATACCTGAGATAGGATTATTATGATCTACTGACTGGTTAGTTTGGATTGGGGAAACTGAGGTCTTCAAATTTGAAGATAAGGATGATGAACAAATTAACTAAGCTTAGGAATACAGGAAGGAGGAGTTCCACTTTCAATAATGATGGAGTAGATTGTACCATATTAACCCTCCCACAGATAACCATTTTAAACTCTGGACAAAAGTAAAACTAACAAATTACTGGAGGACATGGTATAACAATGAAAAGCAGACAAAAACTGAACAATATTCCAAGTTTACACAGTCTTCCCACTAAGGGCACTACCCAGTCAATACAGCAGGAGTGGCTGAAAATCCAGCAGAAAGCTAGTCCTAATAGGTTGAGGTGTGAAAGGAACCTGTTTGGGGTTACCATAACAATTAGAAATTGAAGAGAGATAGTCTAGAATGGAGGAAGCCATATAGAAGAAAGGCTCAAAGTGTATGTGTGAATTTCCCTCAACTCTAGGGAGGAAAAAAGTCTTAAAAAATAAAGAGCTTTTCAGGGACTTTGGAACAATGTCAAGCAGATATATATATATATGCAATTGGAGTTGCAGAGAGAGATGAAATTGGGCAGATAAAATATCTGAAGTAATAATAGTCAACATTTTTCAAATTTGGCTAAGAACTTTAACCTATAGATCCAAGAAATTCAGTTAAGCACAAAGAAAATAAATACAAAGAAATCTACACTTAGACACATCATGATCAAACTGCTAAAACTCAGAGGTAAGAGAAAATCCTGAAAGCAACCAACTACTGACCTGGACAATTTTACTGGTAAATTAGGGAAGAAATAATTCCAGTCTTATATATACACTTTCAAAAAATAAAAAACAGAATAAAGTTTCCAAATATTTCATAATCCTAGGATAACTCTGATACTAAAATATGACAAAGACATAACAAGTAAATGAAATTACATACCAATTAACCTCATTTATATAGATGCAAGAAATCCTTCAAAAATAGTAATAAATTAAATCCAGCAATATATAAAATCTGTGATGCATCATGACCAAGTAAGACTTACACCAGGAGTGCAAGGTTGGTTTTGGAAGGGCGGAAGGGCGGTGCGAGAGTGCAAATGTAAGGGCGGAAGGGCGGTGCGAAAGTGCAGATCTGCCAATAGGGATGCAGAGGAAATGCCCGGCCCAGGGCCTTCCCTCAACCAATCAACAGGAGCCACACGCGTTACCCCACCCACTACTTCCGGCTCTATAAATCCTTTGTTTTGCCTGAAACCCTCACTTCCTGCCCTGTCGCGCCACTGTGTGGTGGGCAAGCGGGGAGTCCAAGTTAACTTATACAATAAAGCTCTCATGTTCTTGCAGCGGTTTTGGGGCTCACTCGTAGTCTTTGGGGACCACGACATCTGGGTACAACATTTGGGGGCTCGTCCAGGATCCCCAAGACCTCCGAGGGACCCCCGAACCAGAGAGCCTGATTGACAGCGGTATGTGTCTTGTCTGTCTTGTGTCTGTCTTTTTGAGTGTTGTGTGAGCTCATTTTTGGAATGGTTAAGCCTGAAAGAACCTAGGCAGACGTGCTGGTCAATAGGTTACAGGCAGGAAGCTGGGAGACGTCCCTCGCTTCCCAGGAGGGATCGGAAATGGCCTTCCACGAATTTGGAGAGATGGGAAGTGCCTCTCCACGAATTAAGATCGGAGGGACGAAAATTCCCCTCCAGGATTTCAGACCGGAGAGAAGGGTTTGCCTCGTTAGGGTCTGAAACAAGATGGAGTTGGAAGATTGTCTGTTTCTGTGTTTCTGTGTTTTATTCTGTTCTGGAGAATTGGGTACTGTTTTGTTTATCTGCCTAACTGCTCTGTTTGCTATGGCAGGGTGCCAGCAGCTGTTTTTCTCCCCACAGGTCACAACCTCCAAAAAGGAGGCTACTGAATGGTTTACTGAATGGTTTTCTGAAACTCCGCTGTTTTTATGTAAAAGTAGTACTCCCCGGTGTAAAAGTGTTTCTCCCTTTGTTCTTTTCAACTGGTCCCTCCCTGCAACGTAGTAACAGCTAAGTTTTGGAATTGCTCAAACCTTACTGCCTCGAGTCAGGTTCTCTGTAAAATCTGGTGAACTTTACTAACAAAGTGTTGGTCAATTGCCAGAAAATGGCCAGAGGGGTGCCTCAGGCCTAGGTCATAGAAATCCAGCTGAAGGCTCAGGCAGGAATGTGCTTAATTTGCATTTTAAATTCCTCAGGTTTCCAGCAAAAACTGCTTCTCGAAAGATAAAAGTCTTGATCTAGATTTACAGTATAAAAGTTTAGAATATTCTCTCTGAATGTATATTGTTTGAGCTTTGTCTCATTAAGTCATGTAATATAAGCAAGTTAAAGGGGTTTGTTCGGGCGGCTGAATGGCCCGGGGCACTACACGTGGCCCTCATGGAAGCCGCCATCTTAGAAAGGGGGCAACGCACGCGGTCCTTGTGGAGGCCGCCATCTTAGAAAGGCTGCCCCCTCCCTCTGAATTAGACAATCACAAAAGAAAATGTTGCTTACTGAACTAAGATGGGATATTTTTAATTTGCCTGCTTTTAGTTTTTATTACAGAAGCTTTATTATACTTTGCTGAATGTATATTTTCTTGAAAGTAAAAGTGTACTTAAAAGTGTGTTAATAAATGTATGCACCAAGGTTTTAATGGGAAATGTTATCTGTCTTTATTGTTTAAATATGCATCTTTGTTGCTTGCTTAATATTGTTTATCTAGTGAATTTCTGTTTGGGTATGAATGTGTTGCTAATCTAAGAAATGCTGGCTGTTTAAGGTTTCTAAAAGTGAAAAATTTTATACAAGTTGCTGGACATATGATAGAAAGAATAAAAGTAAAGACAGTGGGAATTAAGGTTAAAAATAAGAAGCTAAGCTAGTAAATGGGAAATTACTGAATTTGGCTGGTCTGAGTGCAGTGGTGTCTTACAACTAATTGATCACAGCCAATCTAATCCTGTGCCAAAATACTCTTTAAGCACCTCCCTATGATGTTTGTATAGCCTTACCATGTGTCATGTGTAGTAGCAGAAGATTTAGCTGTTAGAAGCGGCCACAGTGTAAGTATAGTAATCTTAATTTTCTTACAGATTTGAATTCAGTTTTCAAAAGGACAGGTGCCCAACTGGGCAAAGAATACCATCAGGTTTTTATGTCTATTGAGAGGCAATTGTATACTGTCTTGCAGGCCCGTGTGACCATGCCCATGTCAGGGGTGGCACAAACCTCAACTGTAGGAGCAATTAAGCCTAAGAGTTTTAACTGACTAAAAAGTATGAAAAGTGTGGTTTTGTTGTATAAAGAAAAATGTTTAAAGTTAAATGAATGATAGGTCAGTAAGCTGAAATGAATAGAATAGGGAAACTAAGCAGAAATTCTGTCTTCCCTAAACCAAGGACACTTGGGGGAGGCCAGGTCGCTGATCTGCCATGGGAACTGCCAGATGGCTCAGCACAGCTTCGCCTGGGTGGAGCGACCTCCCCGATGGCCCTGTCCCTGGCAGTGCCGGGGGAAGGAAGGGTGGAGATTTTAAAGTCAGTGTCATTTCTACAACAGTGTCTCATGGTAATTGATTGCAGGTGATTTGAAATGCTGCTTAATCCTATTTTAGAAAACGCACTCTTGTATTTGTAAAGAAAGAATTCTTGCTGTCCTCAGGGCCTGGCTAAAAACCACGCCCCAGTGCTAATCAAGGTAAAGCCTGGAGCAGTCTGTTAAAATCTGATAGTCAAAGGAAATGAAGGCTAGGGACAAAGAAAGCAGGCAGTCTAGAGGCCTGCTTCTTCATCAGACACAGCTCCTTGTTAGAGAGACGTGACCTTGTTATATCCAGTTAGAGTGTTGGATATTGAATGCATGAGTCATTCAATCAATGTTGGGGCCCCCGCCAGCAGGCGAGGGGATCCCAAGGTGGTTGCTGGGCATGGTGGCTATAGGGGCATAGGTTCTCCGGCCCCATGGCTGCTTTTCGCATGCCCAGCTCAGAGTGGGACCCAGGCAACACAGCTCAGATCGGGACAGAGAGCTGTTGCAGGGTATGGAAACTTCACAGAGGCAAAGGGCAACTGGGCTGCAGATGAAGCAGCCTGGAAGACTGCCCTGGAAACCAGTGGGGCCTCTACAGATTAAAGGAACTAATTCTACTCAAGTTCTTGCAGGCCTTGTTTGCAGCCTACCCGGAGGGAAGTCCAGAAGCCCAGGGCGGCGGTGGCGGTGGTGGCGGCGGTGGCAAAGATCCACGCAACAGGGCTGCAGACAGCGCCCCCTACCCCGGGGAGGCAGGAACGGCTCAAACTGCAGCGGTGCCTGGATGGAGGCAGCAAGGGCAGCAGCGTGTTCGAGACAGGCGGCCGACACCCTGGAGGGCGAGAAGCAGTGGCAGCTCATCGTAAAGAAAGCGCTGGACCACGAGCAGAGCGACTCGTAGGAGCTGACCCTGTGGATGTGCAACGGCAGCGACCCGACAACAGCCCCTGCTTCAAGAAAAGCATGTACGAGGCCAACCTGGTGGAGAACAGCACCCCGGGCACCCCCATCCTGACCTGGACATGGAGGTCAATGGGTGCTGCCACCAATAAATCGGTGTGGCGGCTGCTGCGCCTGGATGAGGCGTCGGGCTGGCTCAGCGTCCTGACGGTGAGGAAGTGAGCCAGCTGCGTTTCACCATCATGGCCCGCGACTGTGAGCAGCCCCGCCAAGAACCAGGAGAAGAACGGCATGGTCACCTGCACGGTGGTGGGGGACATGCCCTTCCAGCTGAAGCCGGCCAGCGACACGGAGGGTGACCAGAACCGGCCATCAACCAGCCAGATGGTGGTGAAGGTCTCCAGGATGGCCACCCGACGACGACAACAGCAAGAACACAGAGGTCGCCTACTTGCTGGTGCCCTTGGTGACAGGGGTGTTTGCCATCAACTACACAATGCTGGATCGCGAGCAGACGGACAAGTACGAGTTCAAGGTACACACCAGGGACAAAGGCCTCCTTGTGCTGCAGGGCAGCACTACCGTGATCGTGCAGGTGGCCGACAAAGAATGTGATGCAGGACTGGGTGCCACCGCTCCTGAGTGAGGGCAGCCCAGAAAGGGCTGCGTGTGCCCACCTCTGGGGCCGCCCTCACTGATGGCAGGAACCTGCAGACAACCTTGGCTGCGGTCAGAGAGGAGCTGAGAGTAAGTCCTTAGCAGGGATGTCGTGTTGGACAGGCTCACTGTCCTGGAACTGCTCTTCACATTCATCGAGTCGCCGCAGCAGACCTGGGCGCCCGGCAGCAGGTTGCTGATGCAGCATCAACACCAGCCAGCCCATGCCCTGTCCGGAGACCTGCGGAGGAGGCTGTCCTCTGGGACATCTTCATCCAGTAAGCAGACGAGACGGAGGCGACTGCATGGCTGTCCTGCAGCAGGGCCGGATTCTCAGCCTGCTGGAGTTGGACAGCCTACAGGATGCAGCTTGCACCATGGCCCTGATGAAGACCTGCGTCCCACAGGCATTTCTTCTCCAGGGACAACCTAGGCAGCTTCGAGGGGCTCCTCCAGGCGCTGGAGCAGAACCGGCGCCGCCTGTGCCTCCGCCTGTGTCTGGTGGGTTGCGAGGTTGCAGATGCCACCTTGGAGGAGGTGTTTCTGATGCTTCTGTTAGATCCCAGAGAGCAGTCGGACGTGGCCCCAAGGATGGGGTTGGAGGCGCAGAGCCGAGGCCTCCGGCGTCCACTCTGTCTTGCACGATGGTGCCTTTGCCAGCACCCTCATGCAGGCGGTTGCCTGCACCTGCGAAGCAGCCCCAGCACAAATGCCTGGGCTCCCTCCCAGGCTGACCTCCGGGGCCACATAGAAGTGCCTTTTGGTGCCCGGGGAGAGCCCCAGGCTGGGGGCTGGTCTTTTGGAGGGCGAGGCCAGGATTCCATTGGGACCTCAGACCTGTCAAAGCTAGAGGACATCTGCTTGACAGGAAGTACCTTGGCAGGAGTGTGAAAGGCCCTGCTACGGAAAGCACCTCAGGCCCTCTTCCTTGTATGCGGGGCACAGAGAAGGGAGCTCTGCCCCATGCAGCAAGGAACATGTTATGAACAGAATGCTCCCCTCAGGACCTAGGGGGAAAGTAGTACCCAGAAAAGTCAATGATTTGACTCATGTACATAAAACCAAGGGGGGAATGTAAGGGCAGGAGGGCGGTGCGAAAGTGCAGATCTGCCAATAGGGATGCAGAGGAAATGCCCGGCCCAGGGCCTTCCCTCGACCAATCAACAGGGGCCACACGCGTTACCCCACCCACTACTTCCGGCTCTATAAATCCTTTGTTTTGCCTGAAACCCTCACTTCCTGCCCTGTCGCGCCACTGTGCGGTGGGCAAGCGGGGAGTCCAAGTTAACTTGTATAATAAAGCTCTCATGTTCTTGCAGCAGTTTTGGTGCTCACTCATAGTCTTTGGGGACCACGACATCTGGGTACAACAGTTTAACAATAGAAAATCAATTTGTTTAATTCATCATGTGACAGAATAAGTAGGGGAAACCATTTGATCAATAAATGCTAGGGGTAAAAAGTATCTGTCTTTTTTTTAACTTTTAGCAAAAAAGGAATAAAAAAGGAACTTCCTCAAACTGATAAGATTCACCTGTGAAGATCCTTCCAATAATATATACTTAATAGTGTAATAGTGAATGCTTTCCCCACCTAGATTGACAGAAATAAGTTTCATATAATTTCTCTAAGCACTGTAATTCAATATTGTATTGAAGATGTTATCCAATTCTATAAGCAAGAAAAGGAAATAAAATATGCAAAGTTAAGAAAGGAAGAAATAGAATTATCTTGTGTTGCAGATATCATCAAATATGTTTAAAGGTGTCTCAAAAAAAAACTACTTGAATTGATAAATGAATTTAGCAAGGTTGCATGATGCAACACATATACAAAAAATTAATTATTGCCACATATTAGCAATTGAAAAACAATCTTGTAAAATAATTTCTATTTAAATTAGAATAAAATTCATAAAACTTTTGGAAATAAATTTAACAAAATATGTGCAATAACTCATTGAGGGAAAATCTTAAAGACATAAATAAATGGAGACATATACCATCTATATATGAAAAAGTCAAAGTTGTTAAGGTGTCCATTTTTCCCAAAGTGATACAGCTAAAATTCAAAAACAAAAGATCTTTTCATGTAGAAATTTACAAACTGATTTAAAAATCTTATGGCAATATAGAAAACCCAAAAGGCCAAAACAAACTTTTAAAAGAGGAACAGATTTGAATGATTCACATTACTAATTTTATGACTTACTATACAGACATAGCAATCAAGGCAGTATATCAGCCCTGACCGGTGGCTCAGTTGCCTGGAGCATTATCCTATACACCTAAAGTTTTCTGGTTCTATTCCCCATCAGAACATATACCTAGGTTGTGAGTTCGATCCCTAGTTGGGGCACATTTGGGAGACAACAGATTAAAGTTTCTCATGTTGATAGTTCTCTCTCTCTCTTTTCCCCTCTCTAAAAATTATTTTAAAAAACATTTTAGAAAGACAGTATATCAATGAAATAGAATAAAAAGTTTAGAAATAGATTAAACATAATTAGCTGATTTTAAAAACATGCCAAGGTAATTAATTAGAAAAGGAAATGTTTTTCAACAAATGGTGCTGAACTAACTGGGTAAACATACCACACTTAAGACACAATTTGAGATGGACCATAGACATAAAAGCAAAAGCTAAAACTATAAACTCTTCTAAGAAAATACAGGAGTGCCCTGACCAGTTTGGCTCAGCAGATAGAACGTCGGCTTGTGGACACAAGGGTCCCAGGTTCGATTCCAGTCAAGGGCATGTACCCTGGTTGCGGACACAACCCTGGTGGGGAGTGCGCAGGAGACAGCTGATCGATGTTTCTCTCTCATCGATGTTTCTAACTCTCTATCCCTCTCCCTTCCTCTCTGTAAAAAAATCAATAAAATATATTTTAATAAAAGAAGAAAATATAGGAGTATATTTTTGCAACTTTGAGAAAGGCAGAGATTTTTTTGAAGAGCACACAAAAAGCATGAAACATAAAAGAAAAAATTGATGCATTCAGCTTAATCAAAACTAAATACTATTTTCAGAGGGAAGATGGGAGTAGGGTTAGGTGAGGAGAGATTAACCCAGGAATATATATGCACAGCTATGGACACAGACAATAGTGTGGTGAAGCCTGGGAAGGGCGGGTGCAGGGTGAAAGAGGTCAATGGGGAAAAAAGGAGGGGACATCTTAGTACTTTCAACAATAAAGATAAATTAAGGAGAAAAAAGTATATTGTATATATTTACTTGAATTTTTATTAAATAAATCAATTTCAGAGTTGTATTAAAAACAAACAAACAAACAAACAAACAAACAACGCAGCCCTAGCTGGTTTGTCTCAGTGGATAGAGCATCAGCTTGTGGACTTAGGGTTCCAGGTTCAATTCCAGTCAAGGGCACATGCCCAGGTTGCAGGCTAGATCCCCGATAGGGTGTGTGCAGGAGGCAGCTGATCAATGATTCTCTCTCATCATTGATGTTTCTATCTCTCCCTCTCCCTTTCTCTCTGAAATCAATAAAAATATATTTTAAAAAAATGAAATACTACTACTCATGAAAAGGCACTATTAAGAAAATAAAAATGTAAGTTATGGAGAAGGGGAAAATTACATCCTTACCAGTAAAAGGCTAAGTAGTTGTCACACCCTACGCATGATGCCCTCACGCCATCACAAGATGGCTGTGTGCACACTGGAGGCAGGCTTCCCACGGCCTTGCACACATGCCACAAAGGTGGGACCTCCAGTTCCAGCCTACCTTTTTGGGGCAAATCATTGAGGAGCCCTGGATGGGTGTGCAGGGCCTACCACTTTGGAGTAATTGATTGTGGGGCTACCAAACAGTGAGAGGGCACAGGCCAGGCTGGTGGACAAATTTTGTGCACTGGGCCTCTAGTGTGTGTGTATATATATATATATATATATATATATATATATATATATATAATCAAGGGAAGTATATCCATAAGTGTAAACTAGAATTGTAAAGTAGAATTGTAATTTGTAAATTGTAATTTGTAAATTGTAAAATATACTTATAAGAATACAAACAGCCCATTTTTTCAAATGAGTAAAAGACTTAAATAGACACTTCAAAAAAGAAGGTACATGGATTCACAGGCACTAAACACATGAAAATGCTCAGCATCTTAGTTGTCAGGGAAATGTAATTTAAAAGCACAATGAAATGAAATGTCATTTTACACTCCACCAGAATGACTACACTTACAAAACTGACAATGACAAATGTTGCTATGGATGTGTAACAATTGGAACTCTAGCAGATTGCTGCTTGGAATTTCTAATGGTACAGTCATTTTGGAAGGCTATGTGACAGACTCTTATGAAACTAAAGATGACAGAGAAATTCTATTCCTAAACAGATATGCAAAACAAATGAAAATATATGCCCACAAAAAGACTTATACATGCCATGGCTGGTCAATGCCAGTAAGTAAAGGTTCATCCCTCAGCCTCAATACCACAAAGAGTATATTTTCCAAAGATAACTGTACTATGTACCACTCCTCACTCTGGTGGTATGATGACAACACTTCTCCATTGAAAGGCGAGGTGTTTGTTCTCTCTCCTGGAATCAAATGGACTTTTGTATCTGTCTCAACCAATGGAATTGAATAAATGATATTTAGTGACTTCAAGGCTAGGCCATAAGAAGCAATTGGCTTCCATTTGGCTCTCACTCACTCAGGATATATGTCTTGGGAGACTATAGGTGCATTTTAAAACACCGGCTCCTCGGAGGCCTCCCTGCTAGAGATACCAAGGAGAGAAACTACACAGAGATAGAGAAGCATGAGGGACTTCAGCTGTTCCATTCTTTTTTAGTCTTTTTCAGCCCAGACACCACATATGAGTAAAGAAGATGGTAAAATGATTCCAGTTCCACCCACCATCAGAGACAACTGCATGAGAGATCCTGATCCAGAACTACCCAGGTAAGCTGCTTCAAAATTCTGGATCAGGAAAACCATGAAACATAATAGATGGTCATTGTTTTAAGTCACTAAGTTTTGGTATGCTTTGTTCTGCAGCAATAGTTATCTATAACACAGAGGGCAAATCTGAAGAGCCAACCCAACTTTAGTTGTGTTACAGTTCAATTTTTCCTTCTACCCAATCCTTCTTTCATCATTCCCCAGAAAGTATTGATCCCATGACCACCTGCTGAACAATTAATGCAGACGAATCTTCAATTTAAAATTTGTTTTCCAGATAACCCAGTTCTGGTAATTTTATTCATGGCAGCCAAAAGAAGAAGAAATACCCACATAGTTCATTAACAGAAGACTGAATAAGCAAATTATGCTTTATTCATATAATGACATATTGATTATTTAGCAATAAAAGCATAAACATAATGACATGGAGGCATCTTAAAACACTATAGTAATAAAAGTATTCAGACTATAGAAGAGTAAATAATGTACAATTCTTTTTATATGAAGTTCAAAGATAGCTAAAGTAATCTATGGTGAGAAAATCAGAATAAGGGGTAGAGAGTAGAGGTGGGAAGATTGACTGGCAAGGATTATCTATAGCTACAGCTGACACTGAACACAGCCTGACTCCTAGTCAGATAAACTTAAAACCTTACTCTAAAGACCTGTACCTCAACCTCTTTTCCCTAATACATCATGTCTGACTTCCAATAAAAAATTATAAGGCATATTAAAAGGCAAAAAAAAACAAAAAAACAACAGCAATCCACAGTCTGAAGCGATAAGCAAAGCATCAGATCCAGACTTAACATACAACAGAGATTTTGGAATTATCAGACTAGTGATTTTAAATAATTACGATTAATACTTGAGGCCCAGTGCACAGATTTTTGCACCAGTGGGGTCCCTCAGCCTGGCCTGCACCTTCTTGCAATTTGGGATCCCTTGGGGGATGTTGGACTGCCCAGGCTGGTCTGCAGGGATCGGGCTGAAATTGACAGTTCAACATCCCCCGAGGGATGTAGTAGTGTGTGAAGTGGCAGTCGGCCGGA
Organism: Murina feae; assembly: GCA_004026665.1. Lineage (NCBI taxonomy): Eukaryota > Metazoa > Chordata > Mammalia > Chiroptera > Vespertilionidae > Murina > Murina feae. Next base: position 12,343 of record PVJC01019043.1, read on the forward strand.
GAGGAGCCCAAGCCCAGGCTGGGCGCTACAGTGCTCCCGCTCATCCTGACCCCAGTAGCCCTGCCATGGAGACAGGAGAGGGTAGCGCGGCCGCAGCTGCACTTGCCAGCTGTAAGCTTGGCATCTGGCACCCATCGGTCAGCTGAGTGGTGTTCCCACTATGGGAGTGCACTAACCACCAGGGGATAGCTCCTGCATTGAGTGTCTGTCCCCTGGTAGTCAGTGTGCATTATAGCAACTGGTCGACCAGTCGTTCGGTTGCTTAAGCTTATATATATACTAGAGACCTGGTGCACAAAAATTTGTGCACTACGGCGGGGGGGGGGGTCCTTCAGCCCGGCCATTGCCCTCTCACAGTCTGGGGCCCCTCGGGAGATGTCCACCTGCTGGCTTAGGCCCACTCCCCAGGGGATTGGGCCTAAGCTGGCAGTCAGACATCTCTCTGGCAGCCCAGGAGCCTTTGGAGGATGTCCATTTGCCAGCTGGGACCAGACCTAAGCTGCAGTTAAACATCCTTAGTGCTGCTGAGGAGGCAGGAGAGGCTCCCACAACCACCACTGTACTGGCAGCCATTAGCCTGGCTTGTGGCTGAGCAGAGCTCCCCCTGTAGGAGCACACTGACCATCAAGGGGCAACTCCTGAATTGAGCATCTGCCCCCTGGTGGTCAGTGTGTGTCACAATGACCAGTCATTCCCAGTGGTTCTGCTGTTAGGGTCCATTTGCATATTGCCCTTTTATTATACAGGATATATATATATATATATATATATATATATATATATATATATATATATATAAAATCTATTGAAAAATATGGACAGTATGTAAGAACAAGTGGGTTATATAAGCAGAGAGATTAAAACTCTAAGAAATAATCAAAAGAAATACTAAAAACCAAAAGTACTATGATAGAAATAAAGAATGCCTTTGATGGGTTCATCAGTAGACTGGACATGATCAAGAAAAGAATTAATGATCTTGAAGAAATGTTAGTAAAAACTTCCCAAATTATATAGCAAAGAAAAAAAAGAATAAAATATGTAACAGAATGTCCAAGAACTGGAGGACAAAAGTTGTAGTATATACATACCAGAAGGAGAAGAAAGGGTATCCCAAAATAAATGATAGACACAAAACCAGGAATTTCAGAGAATGCCAACCAGAATAAATGTCCAAAAAAAAACAAATAAAAAACTATTCTTTAGCATATATTATTCCAACTATAGAAAGTAAAAAGACAAAGGGAAATTTTTGAAAGAAGCAAGAAGGGGGGAATTTCCCTATAGAGAAACATGTATAAGAATTATTTTGGAATTCTCCTCAGAAACCATGCAAGCAATAAGAGTGGAAGAAGAAAAACTACCACAAAAAATTCTGTATCCAAAGAATTATCCTTAAAAACATAACAAAGAAATAAAGACATACTCATGGAGACAAAAATTGAGGGAGTTTGTCACTAGTATATCTATTTTGCAAAAACAAAGATGTTAAAAGAAGTTATTTAGAAAGAAAATCATATAGGCCAGAAACTTAGATCAACATAAGAAAAGAATTAGAGAAAAATAAATGCAGGTAAAATAAAATTTTTTAGTTTTTTATTCTAAATTGATTTAACAGATAACAATTTGTTCAAAATAAAAATAGCAATGATGTATCAGGTGATTACAGCTCATGGATAAATAAAATGAATGACAAAAATGGTATAAGGGAAGAGGAGGATTAGGGAATACTCTGTTATAAGGTATTGGCACTATCTATAAGGCTATACATAGTTGTTAGAAAGTGGACTTAGATTAATTGTAAATATATATTACAAACTCTAGGACAACCATTAAAATGCTTTTTAAGTATAAATGTTATGTTAAGAGTGAAGAGAAAATGGAATCACTTAAAATGCTCAGTTAAAACCAGAGAAGGCAGAAAAAGACAATGGCAATGGGAGAAATAAAGAAAACAATTTTAAAAAGTTACAAATACAATAGATATTAATCCAATATATCAATAATCACTTTAAAACAACATGGTCTGAATATCCTATATAATAAAAAACAAACATGCAAATTAGCCTTCACTCCACTATGCTAAGCCACACCCACTGGCCACGCCCACCAGCCAATCCAGAGTGATATGCACATTAACCCAACAAAGATGGCAGAGGCCAGAGCTGGGATACTTGCGTTGCAGCCACAGCTACCATGCAAGCATCCCAGCTCTGGCCACTCTAGGCCCGTTGGAGACTCAGAAGGCAGGAGAGACAGAGAAGACTGACTCCAGCACCTGAGGCTGGCTTCTGCCTGGAGTTGAAAAAGCCACCTGTCCCTGATCACGGGCCGCCCCCAGAGAAGACGCCTGTCCATGATCACAGACAAGCAGCTTCTCCCTCAGATCACTGACAGGCAGCTTCTCCCCCATGCCTGCGATCAGGGACCTGTACCTGGATTGGGCCTGCGCCAAAAGGTGGAAATCCCCCCGAAGGGTCCCAGACTGCAAGAGGGCACAGGCCAGGCTGAGGGACACCCCGCCCCCCCTTCCCTGCAGTGCACAAATTTTTGTGCACCAGGCCTCTAGTACTAATTATAAGGCAGGTACTATAAGAATGAGTAAAAGCCCTGGCCAGGTGTCTCTATTGGTTGGAGCATTGTCAAGTCCACCAAAAAAGTTGCAAGTTTGATTCCAGGTCAGGGACAGCAACTGATTGATGTTTCTCTCTCTCTCTCCCTTCCTTTCTCTCTAAAAATAAAAAATAAAATGTTCTCAGGTGAGGATTTAAAAAATGTTTTAGTTAAAAGAAAGAATGAATAAAAAATAATACCTAACTACAAAATAAAAAAATTATTTTAAATAAAACACACAAATACAATAAAAGTAAGGTGATGGGAAATCAATGGAAAGTTGGAGAAGCTGTATTGATTGCAGACAAAGTAGACTTCAGAGCAAGAAATATTATCAGGGATAATAAAAAGTGACATGTATAATAATAAAGGGGTTAATTCTTCAAGAAGAACTACCAATCTGAATATGTATGTGCTTTTTAAAAATATTTTTTAAAAATATAGTTTTTTGATTTTTTTACCGAGAGGAAGGGAGAGGGATAGAGAGTTAGAAAGATCAATGAGAGAGAAACATTGATCAGCTGCCTCCTGCACACCTCCCACTGGGGATGTGCCCACAACCCAGGCACATGCCTTTGACCGGAATCGAACCTGGGACCCTTCAGGCCATAGGCCAATGCTCTATCCACTGACCCAAACCAGTTAGGGCTGTATGTGCCTTTTGATAGTCAAAATAAGTGAGGCAAAAACTGATAAAACTACAAGAAAAATAGACAAATCGGCTACTACAGTTGGAAACTTAAACACCCCTCAATTAGTAATAGACTGGTCCAGCAATAATAAAATCAGTAGATACAGTTGAACTGAATAGCATCATCAGTCAACTAGATCTAATTAACACTTATAGTATAAGAGAAGCTCAATGCACAAAATTCATGCAAGAGTAGGCCTTCCTTCCACCAGCTGCTGGCACCAGCTTCCCTCTAGCAGCTTCATCCAGAAGATTATCCAGAAGGACATCTGGTCTAATTAGGATATTACGATTCTATTATTATAGATTTCTTCTAATGTTGTTAGAATACATAGTCTTCTTAAGCTCACTAAGACAGACTACATTCTGGGCCATAAAATACACCTTAACAAATATTTTTAAAACTTTTTAAATTTAAATAAATAAATAATTTTTTAAAGGATAGAAATCATACAAAGTATCTCTTTAACTAGAATGGAATTATACTAAAAATAAATAACAGAAAAACAGCTGGAAAATTCCACAAACATTTGAAATTTAAACAACATACTTCTAAATGGTATGTAGGTTAGAGAATTCTCAGGAAAAACTTTTAAATATTTTGAACTAAATTAAAAGAAAGTGAGATGCAGCAAAAGCAATGCTTACAGGTAAATTTATAGCATTGAATGTGTGTACTAGAAAAGAAGAAAAATATCAAATTGATTATCTAAGTTTTCCCCTTAGAAACTAGAGAGAAGATCAAATTTAGTCTAAAGGAAAAAAAAGAAAACAAATAATAAAATATTAGGGCAGAAATCAGGAAAATTGAAAACTGAAAATTAACCGAAAATGAATGAAACCAAAAATTAATTATTTGAAAAGATCATTAAAGCTGATAAATCTCTAGCCTGTATAACTGTAAAAAAAAAAGAGAGAAGTCACAAGTTACTAAAAATTAAATATGAAAAAAAGGATCATCACTACTGATCCCATGAACATTAAAAGAATAATAAAGGATTATGAATAACTATGTTCACATATTTGAATACGTAGATGAAATGGACCACTTCTTCTAAGCATACAATCTACCAAATCCACACAAGGGGAAATAAATAACAAGAATAGGTCCATATTGTTTGGGGTTCTCTGTGCTTCCTGGACTTGGAAGTCTATTTCTTTCACCAGGTGGGGGAAGTTTTCTGTCATTATTTCTTCAAATAAGTTTTCAATATCTTGCTCTTTCTCGTCTTCTGGCACCCCTATAATTCTGATGTTGGTACACTTGAAGTTGTCCCAGAGATTCCTTACACTATCTTCATACTTTTTGATCCTTTTTCTTTTTTCTTTTTTTCTTTTTTATTTTGGCTTTTCCAGCTGGGTGAGTTTTGCTTCTTCATATTTCATATCTTTGACTTGATTCTTGCGATCCTCTCGTCTGCTGTTGGATCTCTGTATATTATTCTTTATTTCAGTCAGTGTATGCTTAATTTCTAGTTGGTCCTTTATCATATCCTTGAGGGTCTCATTAGATTTATTGAGGGTTTCACTAAATTTATCGGCAGTCTCTAGAAAATTCTTGAAAAACCTAATAACTGTGGTTTTGAACTCTATATCCTATCATTTTCTTTCCTCCATTTCTGTCATTTGTGACCTGTTTCTTTGTCTCTGCATTTTGGCTGCTTCCCTTTCTGAGTTAGGTGATCACTGAGAGGGATTAACCTCTAAGCCACTTGTTTATGAGACTCAGCTGTGTCTACAGTGGGAGAACTGTGCTGGAGACACCCTTATGGGGCAAGAGTTGTTTCAGTGAGGCTTTTGTGCTCACTGCGTCTGCCCCGAGTGTGTTCCTTGTGGATCTGAGTTTTATTTAGGATGGTCGCACTCTGGCCACTGGGTGAGGCTGGCTCTTGTATCTTTAAGGAGGTGTTGATTTAGCCTTTGCCTTAGGTGTCTCAGCCTTTTATATGCAAAAGCCTCTAACGCAGCTTGGGAGGGGCAGAGCCTCAGGGAGTTTGCAGGGCAGGGCAGGGCAGAGCAAATAGCTATGGCCGCTTCTCAGCCCTGCGCTAAGAGACACTGGGTCTCTGTGTTCCACGGTAATTGTTCTCAACAGAAACTTTGCAGGCCAGAAGGAAGTGGCAAGAAATATTCAATGTGATGAATAGCAAGAACCTACAGCCAAAATTACTTTACCCAGCAAAGCTATCATTCAGAATGGAGGGTCTGATAAAGAGCTTCACAGACAAGAAAAAGCTAAAAGAGTTCATCACCACCCAACCAGTGTTATATGAAATACTGAAAGGTATCCTTTGAGAAGAAGAAGAAGAAAAGGGAAAGTAAAAATTATGAACAACAAATACATATCTCTCAACAAGTGAATCTAAGAATCAAGTGAATAAAAAATCTGATGAACAGAATAAACTGGTGAACAGAATAGAATCATAGGCATAGAAAGGGAGTGGACTGACAATTTTCGGGGGTTAAGGATGTTGGGGGTGCGTGAAGAGAATGGACAATAATCGTACACCTATGGATGAGGACAGTGGGAGGGGGGGCAAGGACAGAAGGTGAGGTGGGAATTGGGAGGAGGGGAGCTATGAGGAAAAAAAGAGGAACAACTATAATAATCTGAACAATAAAGATAAATTAAAATAAATAAATAAATAAATGGAAAAAAAAAAAAAAAAAAAGAATAGGTCCATATTAATAAAGAACCCGAATCTTTGGGATTGTCTACATAGGCAATTGTGTCATCTCTAAACAAAGACTATTTTATTTTATTCCTCCTAGTCTGAATACCTTTTATTTCTTTATCTTGTTTTATTGAATTAGCTGGGATTTCTAGTATAATGTTGTTCCTTTTCTGAGACCACCCTCCCCCCTCACACATAGGGTTGACAGGCAGACACCATACCTAAGTCTCTATCAACCTGGATCACACTTTTTGCCCAACTCTGGTGACTCCCTAAGACCCCACTCCACCCAACATATGGGCCCATGCAAGCCATTTTCTAGTGGCTTTTTCATACAACTAGTCTTTCTTTCTTCATGTTTCTTATTTTCCTAAAGCAGTATTTAGTCTCTGCATACCCCCTACCTCTTGTTAAGTAGCTCCAGACTACAGCCCTAACATCTCCATGAGTGATACACTCAAGGGACAAACATGGAGAATACCAAAGCCCCATTGAAAAAAAGTCCTGCTCCATAGAGTCAAGTCCTACACAGCAGCTCCTCCACTGTAGTTGCATCTGGTGATCACAGGCAATTGGCCTAGGGGTAAATCCCTTTCAGTGATGACAACAGTGATCAAGGCTCAACTACTACAGCACAGTGCACACAGCCCACACAGGGGCATACTTGAAGTACCCAGCTCATGATATTGGGGAGGCTGAACTGCTAGGCCCTACAGGATACCTACTACACAAGTGCACTCTACCAACTCCAGGAGACATAGCAGCTTTACCTAATACATAGAAACAAACACAGGGAAGCAGCCAAAATGTGGAGACAAAGAAACAGATCTCAAATGAAAGAACAGGAGAAATCTCCAGAAAGAGAATTAAATGTAATGAATACAAGCAAACTACCAGATACAGAGTTCAAAACAATGGCTATAAAAATGCTCAAGGAACTTAAAACTTCAACAGCATGAAAAATGACATAGAAAGCATTAAAAAAAAAAAGCAGAAATGAAGGCTACACTAACTGAAATAAAGAATAATTTACAGGGAATCAACAATAGAATAGATGACACAGAATCAAATCAGCAATTTAGAATATAACGAAGCAAAAAAACACCCAATCAGAACAGCAAAAAGTAAAAAGAATGCAAAAGTGAGGATAGTGTAAGGATCCTCTAGGAAAACTTCAAGCATAACAACATTCTCAAGGTGGTGGTGCTGGAAGGAGAAGAGAGAGCAAGAAATTAAAAATCTATTTGAAAAAATAAGGACAGAAAACTTTCCTAATCTGGTAAAAGATATAGACATATAAGTCTAGGAAGTGCAAAGAGTCCCAAATAAGATGAAACCAAAGAGTCCCACACCAAGACACATCATAATTAAAATGTAAAAGGTTATAGACAAAAAGAGAATTGCAAAAGCAGCAAGAGAAAAGCAGTTAGTTACCCACAAGGGAGCTCCCATAAGACTGTCAAATGATTTCTTTAAAAAAAATTTTGCAGGTCAGAAAGGAGTGGCAAGAAATATTAAAAGTGATACAAAGTGAGGATCTACAACCAACCAAGATTACTCTACCCAGAAAAGCTATCATTTAGAATTGAAGGACAGATAAAGAGCTTCCCAGGCAAGAAAAAAATAAAGGAGGGGCCAGCTGGGGCCCCTCCAACAAACCAGTATTATATGAAACTAGAGGCCCAGTGCACAAAAATTTGTGCACTCGGGGGGTGGGGGTCTCTCAACCCAGCCTGTACCCTCTTGCAGTCTGGGACACCTCGGGGGGGGATGTCCACCTGCTGGCATGCCTGGCCAGCCTGGGTGAGGGGCTGAGGGTCATTTTCAGGCTGCCCACAGCCCCTTCAGGGTTCGTGCACTGGGGGGTGGGAGGGCTGGTGAGTGCACGTCTGGACGTTTCCCACCTGAGGGCCCATGATCACACATGCCTGGTGGGCCCCCACCACTGCGGGGACACACCTGGAGCAGAGCTGGGTGGGGCCCTGCTGCTGAGCAAACACACCTGGGGTGGAGCTGGGCAGCGGACTGGCTTCAGATTCTCCGCACTGTGCAGCAGATGCTCCCGCATGCCCTGCGGAGGCCCCTGGGGGGCGGATGAAGGTAGCAGACCCTGGACAGGTGCTCCCGCACGCCCCCAAGGAGGCCTCCAGGGCGGAGCCAGGCAGCAGACCCAGGACAGCTGCTCCTGCACGCCCCACAGAGGCCCCCACGCTCCCTCATGCCCTTCGGAGGCCCCCAGGGTGCGGAGCCAGGCAGTGGACCCCAGAAGGGTGCTCCTGGATGCCCTGAGGAGGCCCTAGGCCGGACCCCCCCACACTGAGCTGACACACCCAGCACAGCTATGCTGGCCACAGAGGCTCCCAGTGCAGAGCCGCTCTGCCAGCCTCCATCTTGGCTGGGTTAATTTGCATACAGCCGCTCTGATTGGGTGGTGGGCCTGGCCATGAGCAGAGGCTCAGCCAGGCTAGGCAGGCAGTTGCAACAGAAGCCTCTGGTTTGCTCTAGCTCCATGGCTGCTGGTCTCCATCTTAGCTGGGCTAATTTGCATATAGCTGCTCTGATTGGCTGGGAGGCATGGCTTGACTGGTGGGCGTGGCTGTGAGCAGAGACTCAGCCAGCCTAGGCAGGCAGTTGCAACAGAAGCCTCTGGTTTGCTCTAGCTCCGTAGCTGCTGGCCTCCATCTTAGCTAGGCTAATTTGCATATAGCCACTCTGGTTGGCTGGGAGGCATGGCTTGCCTGGTGGGCGTAGCTTAGGTGTCTCAGGTAACAGTCAATTTGCATATTACTCTTTTATTATATTAGATGTTAAAAGCTCTTCTTTAAGAAGAAAAATATTTAAAAATGTAAACAATAAAATGGCAATAAATACATAACTATCAACAATTGAATCTAAAAATATAAAGTAAACAAACAAACCCTGGCCAGTGTTCCCAGTGGTTAGAGCATTGGCCCAAGCACTGAAGGTTCACAGGTTCAATTCCCAGTCAAAGGTACATACCTGGGTTGCAAGTTCAATCCCTGGCCCTGGTTGGGATACATGCAAGAGGAACCAATCTCTCACTCTTTCTCTCTCTCCCTCCCTCCCTTCCATTCTCTTTAAAAATCAATGGAAAAAATATCCTTAGGGGAGGATTAACAATAATAAATAAACAAATAAGCAGAACAGACACAGACTCATAGATACAGATAATATTCTGTTGCCAAATGAGAGGGGATTGGGGAAATGGGTGAAAAGGTGAAGGGATTTAGAAGTACTACTTACAGAATAGTCATGGGGATGTAAAGTACAGCATAGGGAATATATGGTCAATAATCTATACTAATAAAAGAATTATATGCTATTAGACCTGGAGACCTTCCAGCCATCCTTCTGGACAAAGCCAGGGGCTTGGCTGACCTGCAAACTGCCTCCAAACGGCCCTCAGCCCCTCACCCAGGCTGGCCATGCCCCTCAGTGGGGACCCCTACCCCAAGGGGGCATGGCTGGCCCTCAAACCACCCCAGGCCCCTCACCCAGGCCAGCCCTGCCTCCCAGGGGGACCACAACCCTGATCCGGGAACCCCTTCAGGGTAGACCAGCTGGCCCCCTCCTGTGCACCAGGCCTCTATACTGTCTATACTAATAAAATGATAATATGCTAATTAGACTGGGAGACCTTCCAGGATGTCCTTCTAGACAAAGCCATGGTGGTGGGGCTGAGGCAGAGATGGTTAGGGGTGATCAGGCCAGGAGGGGAGGACAGTTGGAGGCGATCAGGCTGGCAAGGGGAACAGTTGGGGGCAAGCAGGCTGGCAGGCAGAGTGATTAGGGGCAATCAGGCAGGCAGGCAGGTAAGCAGTTAGGAGCCAGTGGTCCCGGATTGTGGGAGGGATGTCTGACTGCCAGTTTAAGGCCGATCCCTGTGGGGTCCCAAGGTTGGAGAGGGTGTAGGCCGGGCTGAGGGACAACCCCCCTCCATGCACAAAATTCATGCACTGAGCCATTAGTATTCTATTAACTATGTATGGTGTCAGATGGGTGTGAGATTTATCAGGATGATAACTTAGTTTAATCACTGGAGTGTACACCTAAAAGTAATATGAAATTGTACATTAATTTTAACTGAAAAATAAAAAATGATTCAAAAACAAAGGAAAGTCAGATCCAGAAAGATTGAGTGTCTTGTTCATATCATACTAGAGTAAGGTGACCAGATTTAAAGCAGTATACCATTGACCAAGGGGGGGGGAGGGGAGTGTTCTTTTTTTTCTTTTTCTTTTTATTATTACTTAAAATATTACAAAGAGTAATTGGGACTTTTTTAAAACACCGTGGGACACAAGACAAACTGTTAAAAATCGGGACTGTCCCTCCAAAAGCGGGACATCTGGTCACCTTATACTAGAAGCCCAGTGCATGAAAACTCGTGCATGGGGGTGGGGGGTGTCCCTTAGCCTGGCCTGACCCCTCTCAAAGTCTGGGAGCCCTCAGGGGATGTCCTACTGACAGCTTAGGCCCACTCCCTACTCCCCATGGGGAGTGGGCCTAAGCCACAGTCTGGCCTCCTTCTGCAGGAGGTGAGCGAGCTGATCAGGTGAAGGTGCTGCCCCCATCACCCCACTGCTGCCACCACGGCTAGCAGCTGCGTCTACAAGGTCTGAGACCCATGCCTCGCAGTTGCTGGGGCTCACAGCTGCCTGAGCCCACAGCTGCCATGAGCCCTGGGCCTCACAGCCACTGTGGCTTTGTCCATGTATTACCCTTTTATTAGTATAGATAACTAGTTTTTAGAATTATGGACTCATAAAAGTGACTTCAGCTATTCATTAGCTCAACTTCCTTATTCTAAAAGAGTACACACAGAGTACATTTTACATAAACAGCAGCCTGTTTCAGATCAATAATTAATTGAAAGCTGTGTGGGGACTAGAATTCAGATCTCTTGGTTGCTAAGCAAGTGCTCCTGCTCCCTCTTCACAGTGCCTTTTCCACAGGGAGAACAGGTGAGCATCAGCTTCCTTTTACTTGAGAATCCAAATACTGGAACATATTTATTAGTTGAATTTTTCTTTTATAAAATTTGTATATTAATAACATTTCCCTACATTCTTTCAAATGGTCATAAGTAAGATTTCCAAAAATAGTAGCTCTAATTTCAATACTTTTACTACACATTATGGAAAATTCAATGCAGAACATATGTGACACATGATTTGGCTTGAGAAAGTAACATAAATTTTTTTTAAAGTTTTCAAATGGAAACATGAATTTCATTTTTTCCCTTAACTACACAAAATTAGAATCCCTTTTGAAAAGTCTAGTTTGATTAAGTGGAGGAATAAAAATATCTTTCCAACAGGAAACTCTAGTATCTGGTTCAGAGTCTTTAGGGGTTTTAAATCCAGTCATCTGTTATTTGTCCAAGGCCAAAAATTTAGAATATTTAGGTGAGTATACAGTTTACTCTTACATGAAAGAACAATGTTTAAGAAAGTTTAATCCACTGTAGAAAAAAATTTAAACAAATAATATACATGAAGTATAATCTTTACTGAAGGTAAAGGTTATTCAATATTAACTATATATTTCAATAAACTGGTTAATATTTTAACAAAATTTTCCTCAGTGGTATAATGTAATATAAATATTTTTAAACAACAAATGTAGTAAGATATGGCAGTTCTTAGGACTGTTTCTGTTTTGAGCTAGTCAATTGAAATTAATGATTAAACCTATTGTAGATCTTCAGTTTGACAAATTGCTTCAATCCAAAGGTCCAATCTAGGTCAATGGCAACTATTCAAGGAATAATTCAGGGAGAGGAGAGAACTGTGCATTAAATTATTTAAAAACTCATAACTCAAAATAGTAGCAAGCATTTATTGAGTGATCACAGTGTACTAGACATCATCTTAAACCTGTAAATATATTAACTCATTTAGTCCTCATAAAAGTCTTATAAAGGTAGGGTTTATTACTATTTCCATAATAAGAAAATTAAAGCAGAATTATTGAGGAACATGCTGACACTGAATTTGAACCCAGATAGTCTGGCTCCAGAGACTTTTCCCTCCTATTCTTATACTTTTCCCCCCTAACTCTAATTTATACACTCTTCACCACCATTTTCTATAGTAGATCTTTAATAACATGATTTATCAAATAACAATAATTTATCATGATTTACCTTGGGTGCTAGTTGTATTCAGAATTTCAAGTAAAAATATCTAGTACCTTGAAATCAAGGAAAAATCCACTAAGCCAAGCTCCAAGGCTCTTAATTTAAGAAAGTGACTTTAGGCATGAATGTGTGGAACAGAATGACAGATCTCAAAGGGGAGGGGAGTGGAGGAGATGGAAAGAGGTTAAACAAAGAACACATCTGCACCTATAAAAGAGTAACATGCAAATTGGTGTCACTCCCCTACACCCACCAGCCAATCAGAGCAATATGCAAATTAACCCAACAAATATGGCAGTTAATTTGCATACACAAGCATGGAGTGAAGACTGAAGACAGCATAGAAGGAAGCCAAGTGCTGCAGAAGGGAGCGAAGCAGCAGAGAAGGGAATGGAGCCAAGGCAGCGACAGAGATGGGAGGGAACCAAGGTGGCAGAGATGGCAGGGAGAGAGGCAGTGCTTTGCTCTGGCTCAGAAAGCCCTATTCTTGCAGGAATCTTCCTGCAACAGGCCTGTAGTATGAATATATGTATAACCTATGGACAATATTGTGGGGAAGGTTTGGGGTTGAGTGAGTGATGGGTGGTGGGTGGAGCGGGGTAAATAGGGAAAGCGTTTTTTTAAAATATGTTTTTATTTACTTTAGAGAGAGAGGAAGAGAGAGAGATAGAAACATGGATGAGAGAGAAACATCAATCTGCTGCCTCCTACATCCCCCACTACTGTGAATTGAGCCCAAAACCCAGGCATGTGCCCTGACCAGAATCGAACCAGCAACCTCTTGGTGCATGGGACAACACTCAAGCAACTGACCAACACCAGTTAGGCAGTGGGCGACATTTCTAATACTGTCAAAAATAAATTTTTAAAAAGAAACAAAGCACCATAGACAGTTTTGCTAAATGGTTAGCACTAACCCACAGACTGAAGGGTCCCAGGTTTGATTTCAGTCAAGAGCATATACCTCAGTTGTAAGCTCATTCTCCAACTCAGGTCGGGGCAAGTATAGGAGGCAACCAGTCCTTGTGTCTCTCTCTGTGTCTTCCCTATTCCCTTCCTCTCTCTCTGAAAAATCAGTGGGGGAGGGGGGAATATCTTCAGGTGAGAAGTAAAAAAAAAGAAAAGAAAAAGAAAGTTACTTTAGGAAGCATTTGGGATCTTGATTCCTGGCCATTGTCATCAACTTTAGCTTAAATAAACTCATAAAAATTATCAAAAAATGTAACTTTAAAAATGTAATCAATCAGCAATTTAAACATCACTAATTCTGGTGTTAAAATAATTCATGCCCCTAAGTCAATTACAAAAGATTTACTTCTCAAAAAGTTCCCTTTCCATTTATAGAAATTATTGTCTTGATTTACAGCATGGTTATATGAAGAAGCAAGAAGCGAGACTGCTAACAGACCAAAAGAGAGATCTACAACAGTGGAATTGAGACTAATTTATAGGACTGTTTTGAGCTAGCCTAAAACCCACCTTCCTCTACTCAGAAAACTTCTCTGGATTTTTTTTTTTTTTTGCCCTGAAATGCAACCTTTCCTCCAGGAAGAGTGATATGAGTCTGATTTATTATCAACTTTGTCTCTTGAGGAAGTACTGTAATTCAGTAAAATGAAAGCCAGGTATCGGTGGACAAATTATTTTCTGAGGATCAATAAACTTTCCTTGACCTCTTCCCAACAACATACATTTCTTATTGTGCAAGAATTTCAATGCTGTAAAGTCTAACCTTGGGACTTGGGAATATTTCAACCTACTAAAACCTGAGACATAAGCAAGTCCTGTGATATGGAATAAAGCTAGAGCATCTGGAAAGGCAGTCATGATGGCAGAGAACAGACATTCCTATTATCCAGAAAAGGGTTGATTAAGGCATAATCAGCATTGCTAATATGTAATGAGATTATTCTCCCATTGGTAAGAGTTAAAGAAAACATCCCATACTATTATGATTATGGACATCGACATCTGTCTATGTTTTACCTCAAGCCTAGCACAAGTTGGAAAATGAAAATGTCAATGGAAAGTCACACAATAAAGTTTAATTATGTTTTAGTTTTGCTTTTATCATCAAGTGTGATGGGACAGAAAAGTCATGCTGCTTCTGTGTACAAGGTTCTCCCTATTGGAAGCACAGCTCCAACAGAGATGAAGCACCACTCTGAAAATACACAGGATAAGGAGGGTGCTATTCCATGAAGAATGCCCAATGTGAAAAGGTTGGAGGGCCATCAAAACTTAGATTTGCTCCAACATAAAAGATTCCTCGAAGATTGTGGATCATCTGCTTAAACAAAAGAGGCCACACACAGTTGGAGAGATCTTAACGAAGCCAAAGTCTCATAAATAGTCAATATGTTGTACAGAGGAGAACCAAGATGGCGGCATAAGGTATATACCTGAATGCACTGCCTCCCACAACCACATTAAAACTACAACTATAAAGCTAAACAGCCATCTTCCAGAACCAGGGGAGTGGAAGGTTTACAACTAGAAGGCAAGAGAAGGAGTGCATTGAGACTGGGTAGAAGGTGTGGAAGCTCCAAGAACTGAGAGGTACAGACGCATGCAAAACGGTGGTGGTGGTGGTGGTGGTGGTGGTGGTGGTGGTGGTGGTGGCAGCCGCGGCTGTGGCACTGGAGGCACCTAGGTGTGCTGATTGTTTCAAGCTCATGGGGCTGCACTGAACTCATTTCAGGCTGTCTGTAACCAGTCAGAAGGTGAGAGTGGCTTTCTAGCAGAGCTGTTCACTGCAACTGTGGGGACACGGAACTCTGAGACTCAGGGACCCAAGGGTGTGGAGATGCCAAAATGCAGAGATGGCTGAGGACAGCCATTGCTATTTGCTCCACCCAGGTGATTCTCTGAGACCCCGCCCCACCCAATTTACAACCCCACCCAGGCTGTGCACCTATCTGCCTGCAGCCTAACCTAACAAGCTGCAGCTGGGACAGAGAACTCCAAAAGTTCCAAACTCCAAACAACAGGGAGAAATCTATAAATCTTGCTGTACCACCTCCTGGGTGGACTCACACAGCAGCTGACTTTGCACCTCCTTGGAGATACAGGAGCCAGTGTACCCAGTGGCCAGATACCAGATTTCAACTCCTCACATCCATAACGGACACACTCAAGAGGCAGACTCAGCGAGCACCAAAGCCCTACTGAAGCAAGTTCTGTTCCATAAGGGTGTCTCCTGCACAGCAGTTCTTCCACTATAGACACAGCGGGTCCTCGCAATCAATTGGCCTGGAGGTCATTTTCTCTCAGTGATACCAACAGCAATCAAGGCTTAACTACAAGATTGCGCACCCAGCCCTCAAAGGCGTACACCAAGAGTGTCCACCCCAGGTGATTGGGGAGGCTGAGCCACTGGGCCCAAGAGGACACCTACCACATAAAGCCACTCTATCAACACAGGGAAGCAGCCAAAATGTGGACACAAAGAAATAGGCCACAAATGAAAGAAAAGGAGGAAAGCAAACTACTGGATATAGAGATCAAAACCACAGTTATAAGGCTACTCAAGAATCTTCTACGAACCCCTGAGGAACTAAGTGAGACCTTCAAGGATCTTAATGAGAATACCAAAAAAATGGAAAAGGACCAGTCAGAAATTAAGCATACACTAACTGAAATAAAGAATAATATACAGAGATCCAACAACAGACTAGAGGATCGCAAGAACCAAGTCAAAGTTTTGAAATACGAAGAAGCAAAAAACACCCATCCTGAAAAGCAAAAAGAAAAAAGAATCCAAAAATATGAAAATAGTATAAGGAGCCTCTGGGACAACTTCAAGCATACCAACATCAGAATTATAGGGGTGCCAGATGAAGAGAGACAGCAAGATATTGAAGGAAAGATATTTGAAGAAATAATGACAGAAAACTTCCCCTACCTGGTTAAAGAAATGGACTTATAAGTCCAGGAAGTGCAGAGAACCCAAAACAAAAGGAATCCAAAGAGGACCACATGAAGACACATCATAATTAAAATGCCAAGGGCAAAAGACAAAGAGAGAATCTTAAAAGCAGCAAAAGAAAAACAGTTTGTTACCTACAAGTGAGTACCCATACGACTGTCAGCTGATATCTCAACAGAAACCATGCAGACCAGAAGGGAGTGGTAAGAAATATTCAAAGTAATGAATAGCAAGAACCTACAACCAAGATTACTCTACCCAGCAAAGCTATCATGTAAAATTGATGGTCAGATAAAGAGCTTCACAGACAAGAAAAAGCTAAAGGAGTTCATCATCACCAAACCAGGATTATTTGAAATGCTGAAGGCCATTCTTTAAGAAGAGGAAGAAGAAGAAAAAGGTAAAGATAAAAATTATGAACAACAAAGTGACAACAAATACATATCTATCAACAAGTGAATCTAACAATTAAGTCAATAAAAAATCTGATGAACAGAATAAACTGGTGAATATAATAGAAGTAGGGGCATAGAAAGGGAATGAACTGACAATTCTCAGGGGGAAAAGGGTGTGAGGGGTATGGGAAGAGACTAGACAAAAATCTTACACCTATGGATAAAGACAGTGGCGGGAGTAAGGGTATGGGGGGGTGGGAACTAGGTGGAGGAGAGCTATGGGGGTTTAAAAAAAGAACATCTGTAATAATCTGAACAATAAAGATTTATTTTTTAAAAAAGAAAGTATGTTGTACAGCTTGGAGCAGAGGAAGAAAATCAAAATAGTGTCTGTGTTACTTATGTAAACAAATCCAGAATTACATTTATTTTAATAATAGAGACCCATGCACAAAATTCGTGCAAGAGTAGGCCTTTCTTCCCCCAGCTGCCAGTACCTACTTCCCTCTGCACCCAGGACCCAGGCTTCCCTCGCAGCCCTGCTTCATCTGGAAGGTCATACAGAAGGACGTCCAGAAGCATGTCTGGTCTAATTAGCATATTATGCTTTTATTATTATACATTTTGAGGAAAATCACAAGGAACTGGCAACTATTATTTCACTTTTGAGTATACTTATTTGTCAGCTCTTGGTTCAGTTTCTTTTTTTACATAATTCTTTCATTTACTCATCAACTGTGTTTTGGCAACTATATTTCAAGTCCAGTTTAGGTACAGGGAATAGATTAGTAAATCAGGTCCCTGACTTATTCTAGGAGCTTTCATTCTAAAAATAGGAGACAGCAACCAGCAAACAAATAAGTAATAAATTATGAAGTGATAAAAGCTATGAAAAAGTATCTGTGAAAAAGAGTGAATGGAGTGATAACCTTAGACTAGGTGGATAAGAAAAGTCTCTTTGAGGCGGTGACCTTTAACCTAAAATCTAAACTTCAAAGAAAGAGACAGCCTTGTAAAACCCTAAATGAAGAGTTTCAGGCAACCTGATATTATTAAAGAAGAACTTCAGGGCTTGAGTTTCATTTAGAAATTTTAAAAATCACCAATAGTTTTGTTTTTCTAAAAATATTTTTTATTGATTTTTGCAGAGAGGAAGGGAGAGGGATAGAGAGTTAAAAACATCAATGAGAGAGAAATCTCGACCAGCTGCCTCCTGCACACCCCCTACTGGGGATGTGCCTGCAACCAAGGTACATGCCCTTGACTGGAATCCAACCTGGGACCCCTCAGCCCACAAGCCGACACTATCCACTGAGCCAAACCGGTTAGGGCACCAATAATTTAAAAAAAAAAATTACCAAATAAAAATTCAAATGCATAACATATCTTGTCCCTGGGAGCATAAATAGAGGAAGTATTATACTTGGCAATATTTTTATGGATTAATACACCTTTGTATCTGTGTTTATTTCTATATGATTTATACGTATATAAGTATATTTATTTAATATATATTCAAATATATATATACTAGGGGCCCAGTGCACAAAAATATGTGCACTTGGGGTGGAGGGAGTCCCTCAGCCCGGCCTGTGCCCTCTGACAGTCTGGGACCCCTCAGTGGATGTCCTATGATGGCCCCAGTCTGCCAGACGCCTTTTGTGTGTGTGTGTGTGTGTGTATGTGTGTGTGTCACCACTGGGGACCTGCCCCCAGCTGCATCTGAGGCTCGGAGCAGTCCTCCTGTGTGTGTCTACCTGCCGGGGGCCTGCCCCCAGGCACACCGTGGAGGCTTGGAGCAGGCATCCCCTCTATGTTGATCTCTCAGACTCTTGCCCTCCCCTGC
>PVJC01019044.1:0-30667 GCA_004026665.1 Murina feae
GAAAAAAGAGATATATGTACTAATATTTGTCAAACTGTATGTAATAAAAATAATAAAATAAAATAAATTAAAAAATAAAAATAAATAAAAAATTAAAAAGTCCCGATTTTTGGAAAGAGACATATGTACTACTCTTTGTAATGTTTTAGGTAATAATAATAATTTTTTAAAAAAGTAATCCCCTCCTTCCCCCGTCAATGGTGTCCCGCTTTACCAATGTTAAAATCTGGTCACCTTATTTTTTGCACAATAGAGTCCACTCCTAGCTCTGACAGTTGGTCACCTTGGTTGGTGTGTTTAGTTTTTTTCTTCTTGTCATCACAGGGAGCCAGCTCGGTGTCATTTCAGGAGCTCTCTTCCCCCGAAATGGACTTTCCTGCCTGGGTCTCCTTGGGCCTTTGTAGAACTGCTTGAAGCATGGTTTAGTGGGTTTTCAGCTGTATCCCTGACAGTTTATGGATAAACAAAGATGTAAGGGAGACAGGATGTGTCTGCGTTTATTTACCCTGCCTTTGGCAATGAGTTTGCCTCTGTGAAATGATGGAAGTGAGTAAAAAGTAAAAGCAAGATGAAAAATGATGCCCACGGGACACTTAGCTCTCGGGATTGAGATTTCTTGCTCCATTGGATCTCAACAACTGTTAGTTGATAAGTTGTTTCAGCTGAGAGGTGTGGGAGGGGAGGGCGAAGAAGGAGAGACAGAATGAGACTGGCCCCTAGGAAATGGTTCATTAAACCTGGAAACCGGGCTGTCCTCCAGTCACCTTACCAAGGCCAGGGTAAAGAAGAGAGCTGGTCCACCCGGCCCCAGCAGAGCCAAACACTAGACACTGAGAATCGCAGTGGAGGAAGATTGGCTATTTTATCCTGAATGGCACCACCCAGAAGAACAGGAAGCCAATGTCAAAGCCTGAACCCCTTGGTAGCCTGTAAGATACAGGTCATATAAGGCAAAAGCACAAGGCACCGTGGGTTAGAGGTTCGGGGTCATGCTGGGAGCTGAGTCGTTAGAGATGAGGTAAAGGTGATGAATCTTCAGGTCGTGAGCACAGCTCTGAGGTCTGTTCCCTTGTCTCTCTATCTGTTTCATGGGGAAGCAGCCAGCAGGTCATTGTACCTTAGGGCTGAAACCTAGCCCAGGTCAGGATGTTATCTTTATCCTGATGGCAGTCCAGGCCCATGGCCATTCATCAGGTTTCGGATCCTGTCTTCTGCTGCCTTGGGGGTTGCTGATTATCTGGGAGAAAGGCTAGGTCTCCAAGGGGTATAGACACACAGCTGATTTCTAGAGCTAGGATTTAAAGCTAAATTAAATCACAGTCAGAAGGACCCTCAGTGTCGCTGGCACTTGCTTAAGAAATGGACTTTCTGGGGGTGGAGAGAGGAGAATGTGAGGCAGAAACAAAAGGTACTAGTAGTGGTGTCCTTGGTTCCATAAGATTGCACAGGGCTCCTAATCTCTGCCATCAGGCTTGACCCCAATTAAGTTGTTTCCTGGACTGTGTCCCCAAGAGCACACACGTGATAGCATTTGCCCTTCCTTTGCCCCCTTGGTCAGTCAGGAATAATTTTAATGAGCATCTACACTGTATTCAGCATTTCCTCTACACACAAAGGCCGGTTGCCTGATGTGGTGAGGATGACGCTTAAGGAAGTTTTTTATTGAAACTGTGCTTAACACTCTCCATGGCTTATCTCCTTCCCTGTTTTTAAAAGTCTTACAAGGAAGAGCCTACTATTAGTCGTGTTTCACTGAAGAGCAAACTGGGGCCGAGAGAAGAGAAATGACTTGTAAGAAGACACACAGGTAGTCAGGGGCAGAGTTGGGATACTAACTCACTCCCTGGAATTCTAAAACCTATACCTGCATGACTGTCAAATACCAGCTAGGTAAGTGGGAGCTCCTCTTTGTGTGGCCCAAGTGGAAGCTGTTCAGGAAATGTAAATAAAGTAAAAATTGTTTGCCTCATGTATTAAAAACAAATGATATTACTAACCAAGTAAATGGGACTTCAGAAGAAAAAAATTAGGAAATCTTTTCTTTTAGTGAAAACACGAAGTCTATGGATATAAATCATTCTGGATAAAATGCTAAAAACACCAATGTTGCCTCTGCCTGAACAAACCTTCTCTAGTGTGGCTGGGATTGAGATGCTGGAGTTAGTAGCTGCAGCCTCACGGAAAGTACTTGAAGCTGGTCTGCATTTGCTTCTTTCAAACAGCACCACAGTGAGCTCACTTTCAAAACATAGGATACTAGAAGCCCAGTGCATGAAATTCATACATGGAGGAGCCTGGCCTGCACCTCACCAATCTAGCATCCCTCTCGCAATTTGGGACCACTGGCTCTTAACCGTTCACCTGCCTGCCTGCCTGGTTGCCGCTAACCCCCCTGCCTGCCTGCCTGATGCCCCTAACTGGTTCCCCCTGCCAGCCTGATTACCCCTAACCACCTCTACCTCGGCTCCTGCCACCATGGCTTTGTCTGGAAGGATGTCCAGAAGATAACCAGTCTATCTGGTCTAATTAGCATATTATCCTTTTATTAGTATAGATGTCTAGTAATCTCTCACCATCATGAAGATGCCAGTGAAGGGGAAGTGAAAGGTACAGCAACTCCACTGCTTTCATTCACTGAAAGCTTTACATATTAAGCAGAAGCTATTCAGTAATAAACAGAAATGCTATCAAGCCATGAAAAGACATGGAGGAACCTCTGATATGTATTGCCAAGTGCAAGAAACCAATCTGAAAAGACTACACCCTGTAGGAGTCCCACAACTTGACATTCTGGAAAAGGCAACGCTGGGAAGACAGTAATCCATGGGACCTGGGAGTGCAGGGCAGCGAACCTACCCCATGTGAGACTGAGACAGTGAACTCATGTCATTGTACATTTGTCAAAATCCAAAGAGTGCGCAATGTACAGAGTAAGCCCTCATGTAAACTATGAACTTTAGTTAATAATGTATTACTATTTGCTCATCAATTACACATGGATGTAAGGTGTGAATAACAGAACCGTGGGGTAGGGAGCAGGCTGGGGTTTACGTGAGGCCACACAGTTCAGATTTCAACTGAATTTCTCTCATTTCTCTGTCAATAGTAAAACTGTTCCCCCAAAAAAGTATTTTTTTTAAAGCAGATGTGAATCATACTGTTTTTCAGCATCGTGGCATCTCTTTAGATGACAGTCCTCTCAATGCATAAGACATATCAACTCTGCCCAGGCTGTGATGACCGAGGTTAGATGAAAGGTCAGGTTAAACGTCTCGCTGGGTTGGGAAGACAAAGCGGACTTTGTGTCACAATAGAACTCATCCCCTGGAACAGGGAGATGGCAGGAGATAAAATAATACTCTTTATCACCAGCAGATTAACCAGCAAGGACTCTATCTTTCTATTTATCTTATAGGCTCCCAAGGACAATGGGCCTTCTGTCCTTACACCTGGTTAAGGAAAGGCGCCCTCGGCAGAGAGCTGGTGGGGTTTACCGAGGCCATGCAGTTCAGATTTCATACCTGCGTTTCTGACAGTGCATCCCATTTCATAATCTGCCTTCCAGCAACAGTACTTGCAAGTGGAGCCATCCGCTTTCAAAGGGCAAGAAGCAGATCTGTGACTTGTTTGAGAAGAATGCTAGATGTAGAAATCCCTGTTGGAGAGCAAGATAACAAAGTTGTGGCATGTTTCCCCTCTCAGTCAGACACTGGCCAGGAGTCCAGGAGGGCCTGCTCCTTCCTTGTGCTCAGCTCCTAGCTCAACACCAGGCTCAGACTAAGTCAGCAGAGAGGAGGCCCGCTGGATGAGGGAACCTCCAAGACAGGGCATATCAAAATGATTCATCAAGATTAACACCTGGTTTCTCCTGCTTCACTAAGGTTTCCAGATAAATCTTTGTGGGCACATATGTGCTGATGGTTTTCTTTGTTCTAAATCCTTGTTTGGAATGGGACCAGCTGGATTTTACTGCCTTCACTTGGGAACAAAACCCCAAATTTCTTTGGGGCAACCAACCTTCCCCCTATGGTTAATGTGTGAAGTTTGAATTTAATACTTCCTTTTGGCTCAAGGGGCTGGTCTGTGGTCTGGGCCCAACCAGTCAGAGCTCTGTGTCCCTTGGTCTCAGTGGACTTCAGAGGACACATACCTCAGGCTGGGCCATGAGACCTGGGGTTTTGTAGGCACGATTTGAAGTAGAAGTGTTCTTTGTCTGCTGGGGTTGAGAAATTGATAAAATGAAAGTCTAGTTGCTAGTGGACTTCTTAATCGCCACATGGGTAAAGTCTCCCTAAAAATAAAGCTAAAAGAGAGTAGAAATGGGTTGAAAGCTGGAGAGAGAGCAAGTACCAATGAAAATATTTAAGTAACTTGAACTAGCAAACCCTGAAGTCAACACATTTTCTGCACCTTTCAATGAAATGGGCCACTAAATTCCCAAGATTTCAACCACTGTATAACCAATTATAATTTACCCATGTACCCATTTTCCCTCTCACATTGAAATTTTGTGTGCTAAGAACCAAAAACAGTGCCTGGGATTATCTAAACTAATAAAAGCGTAATATTAAAATTAACCGTTTATTTGGGACGGCCTAAGCCACGCCCACCAGCCAATCAGAGTGACTGTATGCAAATTAGCCCAGCCAAGATGGCGGAGGACGCAGCCCTGGGCTCTGCCATCTTGGGAGCCTGGGTCCTGGGAAGGCATCTGGTGCCCTGGGCCGCCAGATGCCTTCCTGGGCGGAGAAGCCTTCCGGGGAAGCGGGGACCAGCCGGCGGGACCCCATTACCCCCTGATGGGAGGCCAATCGGGTGGCCAGCGCCACCAGAATGACCTCCCAGGCGGAAAAGTCTTCCGAGGGAAGCGGGACCCCACAGCCCCCTGCTGGGAGGCCGATCCGGTGGCCAGCGCCACTCCATTGCTTCCCAGGCAATGGCCCAGAGGGTCAGTGGGAGCTGTGGCCAACCTGAAAACTGCCCTTGGCCCCTCATCCAGGCTTGCCACACCCCCTGGGGTGAGGATCTCCACTGGGGTGCTTGACCAGCCTGCAAACAGACATTGGCCCCTCACCCAGGCTGGCCAGGCACACCAGCAGGTGGCCATCCCCAGAGGGGTCCCAAGCTGTGAAAGGTCACAGGCCAGGCTGAGGGACCCCCCTCTCCCACCACCCCAGTGCACAAATTTTGTGCACCGGGCCCCTAGTCTTAACTAATAAAAGCATAATATTAAAATTAACCGTTTCTTCGGGATGGCCTAAGCCACGGCCACCAGCCAATCAGAGTGACTATATGCAAATTAGCCTAGCCAAGATGGTGGAGGCTGCAGCTCTGGTGTGCAGCTTCTCTGGGGCTGCTGCCTCCGCCATCTTGGGAGCCTCCGTCTTGGGAAGGCAACTGGCACCCTGGGCCTGCCGATGCCTTACCAGGCGGAAGCCTTCCAGGGGGGCGGGGACCAGCCGGCGGGACCCCGTGGCCCCCTCCTGGGGGCCGAGCGGGTGGCCAGTGCCACCCCATTGGCCTCCCAGGCGGAGAAGCCTTCTGGGGGGTAGGGATGAGCCAGCGGGACCCCTCAGCCGCCTAGGCAGAGAAGCCTTCCCGAGGGGCTGGGAGAGCCGGCGGGACCCCGCAGCCCCCTCCTGGGAGGCCGATCGGGTGGCCAGCACCACCCCATTGGCCTCCCAGGTGGAGAAGCCTTCCGGGGGGGGTGGGGACGAGCCGGCAGACCCCGCGGAGGAGGCCGATCGGGTGGCCAGAGCCACCCCATCGGCCTCCCAGGCAGAGAAGCCTGGGGAGTGGGGGGATGGGACTAGCCGGGGGACCCCGCAGCCCCCTCCTGGGAGGCTGATGGAGTGGCCAGCGCCACCTGATGGGCTTCCCAGGTGGAGAAGCCTGGGGGATGGGGGGACAGGACTAGCTGGGGGACCCCAAGGCCCCTCCTGGGAATCCTATGGGGTAGCCAGCGCCACTCCATCACTTCCCAGGCGGATGGCTCAGAGGGTCAGTGGGAGCTTGGCCAGCCTGAAAACTGCCCTTAGCCCCTCACCCAGGCTTGCCACACCCCCTAGGGTGAGGGTCTCCACTGGGGAGCTTGACCAGCCTGCAAACAGACATTGGCCCCTCACCCAGGCACACCAGCAGGTAGACATCCGCAGAGGGGTCCCAAACTGTGAGAGGGCACAGGCTGGGCTGAGGAAACACCCCCTCCCCCCACCACCGCCCCAGTGCACAAATTTTTGTGCACCGGACCCCTAGTGGCTTTATAATTATAAAAATGAAAGAAGCTCAAACATCATTTAGTCTGATGAGGAAACTGAAGTTGAGAGAGATGACATGGTGAGTCACAGGACCAGCCTTGAAAGCCAGCTCTGCCATGCCATGCTGCCATCTCCTTTGCAACACATGCTGTCCTTGTGCTCTGAGGAAGCTGGTTTTGCAACCTCAGTTTCCTAATCAGGCTAAATGATGTCCACACTTTACTTACCGTAGAAAAAACACGTTCAGTCACAGCATTAGTTCCTGGTAAGGACAGCATGTTATTATTTTAATTTTAATCCTACATTTCTTTCTAAATAATAACAATACTAACTTGTATTATTTTTCCTCTGAATTTGCTGTAACGTAAGTCGTGTTACTTTCAAAGCCGGCGCTAGACTTTTTGATGCCACAATAAAATATAAATAATACGAGCACTGTCTGCTAAAAATTTATGTATTTATGAAATAAATAAATAAATAAATTACTTACCTAAATTATCTGAATAGCTGATTTGTAATGACATCACTTGTTTAACTAGCTTACTAGCACGCAGTACAATGTGTATCATCTGAGAGACAGTTACAAAATGTTTTCTCATTGCCAATCCCCAAAAATGCCATTGTTCATTAAGTCCAAACAATGGTGGTCGAATTCTAACAACTGATCAACAATGCGAACTTTGATAAGCAGTTCTCTATAATCAGTTCTCAACAATTATTTGTTATTATTAAAGTTTAACATTATAAAATTAACAAAAATAATATAAAACTCATATCCTGGCTAAATAGCCACATGGCCGCCAGAAACCATATATTCCCTTCCTGTTCTCCCGCCGTTCCCTAGCTTGTCGTGCATTCTTTCCAAAAATTGGGACTTTTTTAAAATGCTGCGGGACTTGGGACAAATTGTTAAAAATGGGGACTGTCCCGCCAAAAGCAGAACATCTGGTCACCTTAGTCAAGGGCATGTACCTCATACCTCACTTGCAGACTTGATCCCTGGCCCCTGGGTGGGAGTGGGGGAGGAGGGTGCACATGCAGGAGGCAACCAATTGATGTGTCTCTCTCACATTGATGTCTCTCTCTCTCTCTCCCCCCACCCCACTCCACTCTCTTTCTAAAAATAAAAAAGAATTAATGGGAAAAATATCCTCAGGTGAGGATTAAAAATAAAAGAATATATCCAGACCAGTTAGCAAATTGTACCATCCTGAGACAATTCTCCCCTCAGGACTCTTGGACCTCTCCACAATTTAGTTCAGAAATTAAAGGAGTAATGTCTGTTCCTGTGGCCAACTTCCATTCTAATTAGTCACACCCCCTCATCAGAGCCCTTCATTAACACAAAGCCAGCATACAGACTGTGTCCCTCCAGATAATAGAAACTTCATGGGTGAATTGCAGGCCACATCTCAGTGATCTGGGATAAAACGGTTATCTCAAATATAAGAGACTAGGGGTCCGGTGCATGAAATTCGTGCACTGGGGGAGGGGGGTCCTTAGCCCAGCCTGCTCCCTCTCACATACTGGAAGCCCTCAGAGGGTGTCCTACTGATAGCTTAGGCCAAGTCCCTGATCCCCTTGGGGAGTGGGCCTAAGCCACAGTCTGGCCTCCCTTTGTGGGAGGCAACCAGGCTAATCAGGGGAAGCCACCAGCCCCATCACTCCACTGCTGCAGCCACTGTCAGTCACCACAGCCACCAAGGTGTTTTCATCAACACAGACTCCAATCCCTTCACCATGAAGAAATGACAACATTCTTTAGGCATTTTCAAGATGTGTCTTTCATAGGATATGACATTTCTTTCTTTCTTTTTCTTTTATCCTCACCAGAGGATATGTTTCCATTGATTTTTAGAGAATGTGGAAGAGAAGGGAAAAACAGAGAGAAACATCTAAGTGAGAGGAACACTATAATTGGTTGCCTCCTGCATATGCCATGACCTGGGCCTTGGCCAGGGGAGAGCCTGCAACCTAGGTACATGCCCTTGGTCAGATTTGAACCCAGACCCTGCAGTCAGCAGGCTGAGGCATTATGCACTGAGCCAAACCAGCTAGGGTAGAATATGACATTTCTTAGCCTCCATCAGTGGACCTTCATTTTTTTCTCCAGGAGTGTGGTGGAAAAACCCTAGATCGCCTTTAGGGGTTCTTATTACCCAAGTTACTAAGAATATTACCAGTGGCATACAGGAAGCTTAGCCAATGAGCAGTAAGAAAAGGTGTTTCCTCTGTAGTTCACTCCAATCACTGGCTCCACCCCTGCCACTCCAATCCCAGCTCCACCCCTGCCTAGGCCTGTAACCTCTGGTTGAGGATGTAGGCCTAGGCAGGGGACCCCCAACTCCTCCAATCACTGGCTTCACAGAACCCAGGCCCCTGCTATCACCAGCTCTGATCCCGCCCCCCGCCATTGCCGGCTCTGCCCTTGCCCCACTGGCAGCCTCTGGCCAAGGCTGAAGGCCTGGGCAGGGGACCCCCAGACCCCTGCCTTGCCAGCTCCACCATTGCCCAGGCCCCTGCAATCTCCAGCCTTGCCCCTGCCCAGGCCTGAGGCCACTGGCCCAGGCCTTATGCCTGGGTAGGGCACCCTCATACCCCTCTGATCACTGGCTCTGCCCCTGCCCCGTCTGAACACTGGCTCCACCCTTGCCCATGCCTGAGGCCTCTGGTGAAGGCCTCTGGCCTGGGCAGGGGACACCAGCCCCCTCTGTCACCTGTTCCATCCCTCAGACCTCCCGCCTCTCCGCCACGTGCCTGGCTAACAGGCCTGACCACTTTATTGGGGGTCTGAGCCGGACTGGGTGCCTCCATCTTGTGTCCATGGGGGTGGCCATCTTTGTCACAAAGTGACACCTAATTTGCATATTACTCTTTTATTAGATAGGCTGTGGCTATGGGTGCCTCCATCTTGTGTGCATGGGGGCGGCCATCTTTGTAATGGCGTGATGCCTAATTTGCATATTATGCTTTTATTAGATAGGATATATGAAAGCTAATTATGCCAACTGTGCCCAAGACAACATGGGGCCAGAGAGGAGAAAGTTCAGCCCTGGCATTGGGAACTCAAGAACTTTTTCATCCCTTTCACGTATGGTTTAAGACACCCTCCCCACAGAGATGGGCATGCAGGGAACCTGAATTGTCAATCAGGGTCAAGAAGGGTCTCCCCCCACCCCCCTTCTTCTGTGTTGTGTGTGGTTTTTCTTAAAGCATGAAGTTTTTTATTTTCTTTTTTTTTTAAAGCCTCACTGAGGATATTTTCATTGACTTTAGAGAGAGAAAAAGATAGAGAGAACAAAATAAAAACATCAGTGTGAGAGAGAAACATTGATTGGTTGCCTCCTGTATGCAGCCCAACTAGGACTGAACCCTCAACCTAGGTATGTGCCTTGAGCTGGAATGCAACCCATGACCTTTTAGTGCTCGGGATGATGCTCCAACCAACTGACCATTTTCTCAGGGCCCTTGTTTTTTGGGGGAATAGCAGAGCCTCTCTTCAAGTATTGGGAGTCCAATCAACAGCAAAGGAAATAGAAGGGAAGCAATGCTGTGAAATGAGAGACATCAGGCCCAAGCTCCTTCTGAAGTCATTGGGTGGTGAGCTGCTCT
Source organism: Murina feae (assembly GCA_004026665.1). Taxonomy (NCBI): domain Eukaryota; kingdom Metazoa; phylum Chordata; class Mammalia; order Chiroptera; family Vespertilionidae; genus Murina; species Murina feae. The sequence continues at coordinate 9,870 of PVJC01019044.1, forward strand.
CTCTGATCCCTTAGCAACGGAGCTGGAAAAACTGCTGGTGGATGGAAAGCTCTGCTGCCTGGAATCCCCAGAGTAAGTCACCTGTGCACAGCTAGCCAATCTGCAAACCATCTAGGTCCCAATGGTCTGCCTTCATGAGATGATTAATACATAGGACGGACTCAAGCCATTTGAACATCTGCTTCCCTTCAGGATTTGCAGGTCACCAAATAATTTAAAATATGAATTGATAAGCATATTCATATTCTATCCACCATATTCCTTTATGGTCCAGACATCTATTTAGTGGTAGCCATAATTTTCTTGTATGATGTTTGAGGCAAGAGATATACAGTGGTTGAAAGCATCTATACTAATAAAAGGGTAATATGCTAATTAGACTGGGATACCTTCTGGGAGAACTTCCAGATGTCCTTCTGGACAAAGCCATGGTGTCAGGGCCGAGGCAGAGGCAGTTAGGTGCAATCAGGCCAGGAGGGGAGGGCAGTTGGGAGTGATCAGGCCGGCGGGGGTTGGGGGGCAGTTGAGGCGAGCAGGCCAGCAAGGGGGGGGGGCAGTTGGGGGCAAGCAGGCTGGTGGGAGGGGGCAATTAGAGGTGATCAGACCGGAAGGGAGGATAGTTGGGGGCAATTAGGTTGCCAGGCAGAGTGGTTAGGGGCGATCAGGCAGGCAGGCAGGTGAGTGGTTAGAAGCCAGCAATCCTGGATTGCAAGACAGATGCCCAACTGCCAGTTTAGGCCCGATCCCTATGGACATCCCCCAAGGGGTCCCAGATTGGAGAAGGTGCAGACCAGGCTGAGGGACAATCCCCCCCCCCCCCCCCGTGCACAAATTTCATGCACTAGGCCACTAGTATATTTAAAAAGCCAGAAAATTCCCCGCCTGCCTCCCCTCCATCTAGTTATCTCTTTCTCCTTCTCCTTCTCCTTCTCTGGGTGTTGGCTTACAGGTCATTCTCTGTTCCAGTCTCCTCCCCAACTAATTTAGCATCTCCACAGAACCCTCTGATTTCCTTTTGGTAGCTTTTATTATATCTGTAATTATTTTCTTAATGCCTGCCTTCCCCCCTAGACCCATAAGACCCCCAAGGACTGGGGCTGCATTACTCTTCTTATCCCCAGCACCTAAAAGAGCATTTTGTTTACTATGACTGGTATTTACTGGGCCATGAAGGAACACTAAGGATGCTGACACCAAGTCCCAGCTACTTGTGGAGTGGGCCCTCAACCATCCTGCGGCTCTTATAAAGACAAGAGTCATCTAGGCACACAAGTCCTTCAGCTTCATTGTTTCCCAAAACGCTTTCTGATTGTCTTCTCTTGCTGTTTCTTTAAGTCAATTATCTTCTACCTCATGACTTAAGCAAACCTCCATTCCATGCCATTTAACTGATACATAACTGAGTTTTTCTCAAATTGGGGTACACACACCAGTGGGGGTTGGCTGACCTTTGATTGGGGTTCTGTGAATTCCCTCTGAGACTTATAAAGACACAAAAGCACATACTGAATCATGCACATGAATCTTTTAAAATTGAATGTAGCCACATGATTTCAATACCTGGAGGTTTTTTAAGGTACTGCAAATTCTCTCACACTCCTCCCTTCAAAATGTGAAGCCTAAGTTCCCTTTCCTTGAATGCAGGCAGGACTTTGTGACTTGCTTCTAATAAACAGAGTGAGGCAAAGGGACCTTGCATGACTTCTGGGACTAGGCTAAAAAAGGAGACAGGACTCCACCCGCTCTCTCTGGCACATGCACCAGGGGCATCCTGGAGAAATCTGTTTCTCCTAAAGCTGCTGCTGCACAGACCAAATAGAAAGGCTGCATAGAAGTTCCTAGAGGAGCCACAACTGTCCAAGTCTCTCTAGCCCAGCTCTGAGGCCTGAGTGGTGAAGGCTTAAAGATGACTCCAGCCTCAACCACCATCTGACAATAACTGCATGAAAGACTCCAAGCCAGAACTACCCAGCTGAACCCCTCCTGGGTTTCTGACCCTCAGAAACCATGAGAAAGAAAAGATTGTTGGTGTCTTACACCACTGAGTTTTGTGGCATTTGTTACAAAGCAAAAGATAACTATCACGATGTGCTTGCTTGCAGCTGAGTTTATGATTGCATTGGAATCTTTGTGCCGTCAGTACCCTGCTCATGTTGCAAGTAGTTACTGGGTCTTGGCCAAACAACTCCAGAAGTTACATTTAACAAATGCGTTCAAGTTTAATTTTATTGGCTTTGTTTTGGCTTTTATTTTTTTCTCGGATTCTATTTAACTTTGCCATTTCTTATGTAAGTTTTATATGTATATATTTAAGTAACATTATAATAAAATAGTTTAAGTCAACACCAGAAAACCACGCTTCTTTTTTCTTTAAAAGGAATCTTAAATTTGAGAGTTAATAAAGAAGGATCTTCAGAAAGACATATGTATCTATAACATACTATGCTTGCATTAACTGTTGTTAAATGAAGCGATGACTACTACTATTCACCCTAGAGCATTCTTCATAATTGTTCAGATATGAAACAGTTCAATGGTAAGGTTAGTGTGCCTGCCTGTAAGTCTCCTAGTTTAAGCCTTAAGTTGGAAACCCCAGTTGATGACATAATGATTTTGGTCCTTAGTATACATGACCTGATGGTTTTGATCAGCATCTACTTATTCCTCCTATATTCCATTTTCAGCTAGAAGATGGCCATCTGTCTTTACTTCACATTTTTGAGTAGGACACTTAAATGACATTTTAAATCAGATCATTATATATATATATATATATATATATATATATATATATATATATATATATATAATGAAAAGTATATATATATATATATATATACTTTTCAATTACAATGACTACCCATTTATTGATTTTTATGTCATGCTTAAACAAAACACAAAAGCTTAATTTGTAACTTATGCAAATATTTATAAGTGTATATTTTTATTTTATGTGGATAGTTGATAGATATAACACACAGCTTTCCATTATATGATATGATAAGTCTCTTAAAATAGTTTGATTTTTTAAAAATAAAATAATATCTAATCTAATAACAGAGTAATATGCAAATTAACCATCACTCCGAGACACCTAAGCCATGCCCACCAGCCAAGCCATGCTCACCAGCCAATCAGAGTGGCTGTATGCAAATTAACTCAGCCAAGATGGCGTCTGGCAGCCATGGAGCTAGAGCAAACAGGAGGCTTCCATTGCACCAGCAATGGAGGAAACTGCCTGCCTAGGCCAGCCAGGCCTCTGCTCAAGGCAACAATGTTTCAATTATAGAAGTCACGGAGCTGAAGCAAACAGGAGGCTTCATTGCCTGACTAGGCCTCTGCTCAAGTCAACAAAGTTTCAATTATAAAAAATAAATAAACCCCAGAAACCTGTTTCCAGCCAGCCTCACTGGGACATTGGGTCAATGGGAGCTGTGGGCAGCCTGAAAACAGCCCTCAGCCCCTCACCCAGGTTGGCCAGGCACCCCAGTAGGGACCTAAACCCTGAAGGGGCTGTGGGCAGCCTGAAAATGGCCATCAGCCCCTCACCCAGGCTGGCCAGGCACACCAACTGCTGGACATTTCCCAAGGGGTCCCAGACTGCGAGAGGGCACAGGCTGGGCTGAGGTACTGCCCCCCACCCCCCGAGTGCACAAATTTTTGCGCACCGGGCCCCTAGTATTATCATAATAACAATAATCTCGATCATTTATTACAGTCTTGAAGTACTTGCACAGAACAATGTTAAATATTTCCCTATATTATTTCATTTACCTAATAATGATTTAGGTAAAATTGTCATTTTACAGAGGCTCAGAGGGATGGTCATTTTCCTGAAGATAATATAATTGGAAATGGAGGAGATAAAACTTTAACCCAGGTAGGTCTGCCTTTATTAACTCAGTTTTCTAATCTCTGTAAATTCTCCTGACTGTCCATATACATTCTTATTTACTGAATTGCAGTAAAGCTAACTCATCATCAGTTATGAGATGTTATATTATTTGCATGACAGTATGACAAAGACATACAACAAAACTATGATACAACTCTTTATCACTAGAAGTTTTATTTTATATTGACCTGAAAGTTCTCTATTCAAGAAATAGACCTAGTTTGACATATACTTTAACACTAGTAGCCCAGTGCATGAAATTCATGCATGTTAAAAGGGAATTAATTAGAGGAAATATTTTAATATTCCTATTTGCCCTTTCTCTATAATAGAAGTGTCAGAGATGAAAGAAATGTAGTAAGATGTATATGAAAATCTTCTTCCTGTCAGAGTCTGGGGCATATCGCGGGACCCAGAGTCAAGTCCCCACTCACCTGCTTGCTCCTTGAAATCACACAAAAACCAGACCCAGCTGGCCTCACCCCCATTAGGCAAGATCCAGACCCAGCCATCACCACCCCTGTCAAGCCGCACCCAGTGGGGGGCACAGCCTCAGGTCCCCCATCAAGCCTTGCTGGATGGGGGCACAGCCTCAGGTCCCCTGGAGCACACCAGATGGGAGGCACATCCTCAGGTTCCCTGGCCTGGCACTGGGCTGGGGGGTGCACCTTGAGGTCCTCTGTCAAGCCCCACTGGGGCAAGGGACACACCTTGAGGTGCTCCATCAAGCCCCGCCAGACAGGGGGTGTGGTCTCAGTTCCACCAACCTGGTTCCAGGGCCGGGGGGGTGGGGGGCACGGCCTCAGGTATCCCAGCCCAGGGCAGGGGCACAACCTCAGGTCCCGCATCAAGCCCCACGCAGCCTCAGGTCTCTACTGATGGCTCATTATGGCTTGTTACGCGAACTCCGCCTCCTCTGTGGGCACAGCCATCTTGTGACAGTGTGACAGAGTAAGGGTCAACTTTCATATTACCTTTTTATTACATAGGATTATTATATAGGATTACTGTTGTGTATATGTATAAGATGGAAAGTGTAAATAGCATAAGTGGAAAGACGTATTTCTAGAACTTCCCATTTAGAGTCTGGTTCCTCTGAATGGTTTTGCAGATAAGGATCCCTGTGTCTGTTTTTTCGCAGTGTCATCCTTCACATCAGAGAACATTGGCAATGTAGCATGTCTTAAAAGAAAATTCTATTATTGGGCCTGGATTTTTCTTTTAAGCTGCCACTATCCTTTTCACACGTTTTGATATGTTCTGCCAACAAACTCACTGCCTCTGATTTAAATATTTAAAAAATGCACATCTTAGAGACAATGGAATATATTATTACGTTTCTGTAGATCTTGATAAAAAATCAACCACCCACAAATTTAAAGAGTATCTGACAATGGTTTAGTTATACTAAGCATCCAGGTCTAATATAACTATAGCCTGCTAAAAATCATAGTACATTCATGTTATTTTATTCTTATTATCTCTATTTGTGAATGCTTATGATACATCAGGTACTGGTCTGGATTGAACCCGGACACTTCAGTCCATGTGTTAACTCATTAAACCCATTAAACCCAAGAAAGAGGCACATTGTTCCAGTAATTAATGAAGAAGCTAAAATTTAGAGAGTTTAAATAATTTGGTCAAAGTCACTGCTTGTGTGTGTGTGTATGTGAATCCTCACCTAAGGATATTTTTTTCCATTGATTTTTAGAGAGAGTGGAAGGGAGGGGAAGAGACAGAAAGAAACATCAATGAGAGAGACACATCAATTGGTTGCCTCCTGCATGTGCACTGATTGGGACCAGGGATCGAGCCTGCAACCAAAGTACATGCCCTTGAATAGAATCAGCCAGGGACCCTTTGGTCCACTAGTCAATGCTCTAACCACTTAGAAAACTGGCTAGGGCTCACATTGCTTCTTAAGTAGCAAAATCAGGATTTGATTTCACTCTCCCTGACATCAAATTCCATTCTGCCACTTATTTTGCAGTATTACCATCTACATAAAACATTGGTTGTATACAAATTGGTAACTAATATATATCTATAAATATAAAAGGCCAATATGCAAAGTGTCTCCTTAGGAGTTCGACTGGAGATTGAGAGTTTGATCACTCAGTATGATGTGTGCTGACCACCAGGGGGCAGAGCGGAATGAAGGAAGTTTCCCAGTTGGCCCTGATCACAACCAGACCTAGGGACCCTACCCACGCACGAATTTCATGCACCAGGTCTCTAGTATATATATATATATATATATATATATATATATATATATATATATATATATATATATATATACTGTGTGTGTGTGTGTGAGTGTGTGTGTGTATAACATTTGATTCAATAATAGTTTGGATTTTTTTATTTTTCAATTACAGTTGACATACACTATTATGTTGTTTCAAATGAACAACATAGTGATTACACATTTATATATTTATGAAGTGATCACCCCAATAAGTCTAATTGGTAACTAATATTAAGGTGCTATGATAAACTATGTAAAGTGTTTCTATTTCCCTTAGCATTCCTTCTTCCTGCACATGAACATGGGTCTTCATTAACACCTCTCCCCAAGGCAAAATATTAACAATAACCCTTGAGGGTCTAATCCGGATGTAACAAGCCAACAATTCCTACAGCCGGTAAATGCATCACTCCTACGGCCACTTTGTTTTACAGGTTTCTGGAAGAATTAGCTATAAAAATGACCACAGTACTGACCGTGTCACAGGACATAGGTCCATGCATTCCTACTTTTCTGCTGATCAGAAAAGTTCATCTTGGAACTGTAGGAAATTAATGTTGCTTCCTTCACGTGGTTGTGGCCCACTGTATGCAAGGAAAGAATATGTACAATTGTTTTATGTTGTACCTGACACAAAAGATTTTACTATCTAGTTATTGTCCAGTAGATCCATTAGGTAATTATCTTGCTTTTAAAGCAAAGGAAAATAATCTCAGAGGAACTGTGACCTCGATTTATAATCTCAAGATCAATGACACTGAACTTTATGCTGTGCAAGTAACTAACCCAGGAATTACAAAATGAAGTGAACTAGTTTGTATAATGTTAGCTCGTGGATTTCGGAAACCTCCACTTAAAGATCCTTATTGTGGTACCTTGTGACAGTGTCTTTAGCAACTCAGTCCCAATGTTTGGAAACAAGAAGATCTCTGTCGGTTCTAGTGCTTGTGAGCCATACTTTTTTAGACAAATATAGGATTCACTGGACAGTGAACCAATGCCAGGCCAAATGGCATGCATATACCAGATCCTTATGTTCTTCTTTCATATTCTCATCTCAGCCTCTGGCACCACCATTCCCAGCTACCCAGAGTGGAAATGATTCTTGGCTGGCCCCTGTTATTTGGTCCCCACAGCCAATCACTCTGAGTTCACGTCCATACCTCCTCGATAGCTCTCTAACCTGCTTGTTTCTCTCCACCCTAACCGCCATTCCTTCCAGTCACCACCATGGCCCACCTGCACAGCCTCTACCTAATCGAATTGATCTTTTCTGACTTCTGCTCTTTATGAAGTGAAAAGTCTAATCATGTCACTCCCTGGCTCAAACTGTTGGATGGCTTCCTGTGGCTATTGAGATAAAGCCCAAGTCCATTGTACAGCTTACAAAACCAATAAAAAAACAATTTAAAAAGTAGCCTGGCTGGTGTTTCTCAGTGGTTGAGTACCCACCCATGAACCAAGGGGTCCCTGGTTCAATTCCCAGTCAGGGCACATGCCCAGGGTTGTGGGCTCCATCCCTAGTGGGAGACATGCAGGAGGCAGCCAAGTGATGGCTCTCTCTCATTGATGTTTCTATCTCTGTATCCCTCTCCCTTCCTCTCTTTCTCAAATGAAAAACATATTTTAAAAAACACTCAGTGATTATTTTAAAAAAACATATTTTAAAAAACACTCAGTGATTATTAAAAAATATTTTAACTAAATGGCATACCATTGATCCTATCCTTTATATATTTGGGAATATATAAGCCAATAAAAATTAGGCAACAGAAAAAAGTAGGTAAAATTGTTGAACTGTTATTTCATAAAACACAATATTAAACGGCCGATAAACTTTTATAAAAGTGCTCACCTTTACCAATCATCAAGTGAGTGGAAATTAAAAGTCAGTGGGATACACAGCCTCCAGAATGGTTACTCTCAGGCATTGCTGTGGGAGTGTGAATTGTATTACCACTTAGGATGACTGTTTGACAGTACCTATGACAATTAAATTTACATATATCATTTTTAAAACATCAATTTGAGAGAGAGAGAAACATCTATTTGTTGTTCCACTTATTTATACATTCATTGCTTGATTTTTGTATTTGCCCTGACCAAGGACTGAACTCATGACTTGGAGTGATTAGACAACACTCCAACCAACTGGGCTACCAGCCAGGGCCTATGTCTATCCCAATACAAATATATGCTTCAAATCCCAAAGAAATTTATATAAATATGGCATTATACAAATATAGAAATAACTCAATGTTGAAGTAAAAAATTATAAATAAATTGGGTATATACATACATTAAAACACTGTACAACAATAAACAGTAATTAATTACTGCTACTCATAACAGAAATTATCTGTATCATTTCATAGTAACATTGTTTGCAATAAATAAAAACTAAAGATAATCTCATAAATATAAAAATGGGTACACTGTATAGTGTTCACATAATATAAGTCCAAAAATAAGTGAACTAGCATTTTTGCACAAAATTATTAAGTATAAAAGCAAGGGTTATAAGAATATCAGATAGTGAAATAGTAAACTAATATATTGTTTGGAAATAGATTAGATATAGATATAGATATATAGATATATGGATAGATAGATAGAGATTAGATAGATAGATAGATAGATAGATATTTAGATAGATAGATAGATATACACTGAGTGACCAGATTATTATGACCACCCCATCTGTACTTTGTTGACCACCTTTTGCCTTCAATATTACTGCAATTCTTCTTGGCATTGTCTCCACGAGATGTTGAAAGGTGATGCGAAGAATCTGCCACCATGCCTGATGAACAGCACTGCCCAGTTCTGTGAGATTCGATGGTCGTGGAACCAGCTGCCTGATGGCTCTTTTAACTTCATCCCACAAATGCTCAATTGGATTGAGATCTGGTGATTGTGGGGACCACCTAAGCAAGGTCAAGTCTCCCTCATGTTCTTGAAACCACTCCTGCACAATACGAGCACCGGGGCATGGCGCATTGTCTTGTTGGAAGAAGCCACCTGCATTGGGATATGCCATCAACATGATAGGATGAACTTGATCAGCAATGATACTTAGGTATGTTGTGTTATTCAGACCCTCTAGCAACTTCAGCATGAAATTATAGCTAATTTGCCTACAAATGTCAGGTGGTCATAATAATTTGGCCACTTAGTGTATATACAGATATAAACTATGAGAGGTAGAAAGGGAATGATGAACCCCAAATTAAAAATAGTCCCCCTTATCCACTGGGCAAATGCTCCAACACCCCCAATGGAACCATGAATTGTACCAAACCCTGCATGTACTATTACTTCCCCCCATATACACATACCTTTTCACTTAAAGGAAGAACGTCATGGCTTCTCCTTGCACATCTGAATTACCAGCATCACTGCTTTTCACTTTGCAGCCATTGTTAAGTAAAGCTCATTTGTACACAACCACTGTGACACTGATAACTGAGATGGCTACTAAGTGACTAACTGACAGGGAGCATATACAGGATGGAGATGCTGGACAAGGGGCTGATTCGCGTCCCAGGGAAATGAAGTAGGACAGTTGCAAGATTTCATTACGCTGCTCAGAACAGCATATGGTTGAAAGCTTATGAATTGTCTATTTCTGGAATTTTCCTTTTAATACTTTCAGTCCGTGGTTGACCGCAGGTAACTGAGACCATGTAAGTGAAACAGTGGATGGGGGACATGATTGTACTTTCCTGGAAACTCCATGACTCATGGCTTTTTGTCTCCTTTTTAAAATCTTACTGTTTTGCAATACTTAGCACAATGCTAGACACATAGTCACTCAAATAAATATTTTTTAATAAATCAATAAATGAGACAGGATTTGGTAAAGTTGTTCCTTAAGCTGGATGATGGGTATACCCGGTGTGTCTTAACAGTTTTCTTTATATGCTAAACTTCTACGCTAATCCACTTCACAAGGTAAAAAACTGGGTAATTTTACTCCCTGCCTTGCTATCCAGAAGTCTCCTTCAGTATTGTGGAATATCATATGTATGTTATCTTAACAACTTTTCTTCACTAGGACACCTTAAAGATATTTTAAAGATAAGTTACAACTTCAACAATATATTCTGCAGTAAGTACACAATCTATAAAGAATTGGTATCAGAATATGTTAAAATGCCTATCTTATCTAATAAAAGCATAGTATTAAAATTGACCGTCCCTTCAGGATGCCTAAGCCATGCCCACCAGCCAATCAGAGTGGCTATATGCAAATTAACCCAGCCAAGATGGAGGCTGGAACTCACAGAGCTGAGTATACAGGCAGCGTCCATTGCTGCAGGAGTGCCAGGCCAGTTGGCCTTCTCCTGGCTCCAGGCAAAAACATATTTGTAACAGTGTCTGAATGATACAAGCCTTGGGAGCTGAAGCAAACAGCAGTCCTGGCTGTAAGCTTTGAGCTTCATTACCTGCCTAGGCTTGGCTTAAAGGAACAGTGTATCAATTACAGAAGATAAACAAACCCTAGGAACCTGCTTCCAGCCAGCCTTGCTGGGACATTGGGTCAATGGGAGCTGTGGGCAGCCTGAAAGCCTGAAAGCACCCTTCACCCCATCACCCACGCTGGCCACACCCCAATTGGGTGAGGGACCCCACTGGGGGGCTTGGCCAGCCTGCAGACAGCCATCAGCCCCTCACCCAGGCTGGCCAGGTACCCCATTAGGGACCCAAAACCTGAAGGGACTGTGGGTAGCCTGAAAGCCTAAAAACAGCCCTCAGATCCGCACCCAGGCTGGCCACACCCCAATGGGGTGGGGGACCCCACTAGGGGGCTTGGCCAGCCTGCAAACATCCATCAGCCCCTCAGCCAGGCTGGCCAGGCACGCCCGCAGGTGGACATCCCCAGAGGGGTCCCAGACTGTGAAAGGGCACAGGCCAGGCTGAGGGACCTCCTGAGTGCACAAATTTTGTGCACCGTGCCCCTAGTAAATCAATAAGTGTAACACAAATAAAATAAGAGAAATGTGGGCAGAAAACAGGAAAGAGCATTTCACAGAAGAGAAAACATATGTACAATAGATGAATGAAAAAATATTGCTAGTGATGAGGGAATACACAAATCAAGATCACATGAGATACCATTGTACTGATAGTCGAATGGCCCAATGAAGAAGACTGATAATACCAAATATTGGAAAGGATATGGACCTGTAGGAATTCATATACATTACTGGGAGGAGTATAAATTGGTGCATCTCATTGAATTCTACTCCAAGAGTTAAAGATTCACATACTCTATGACCCAGCAGTTCTACTCCAGTGAAATGCTTGCTCATGTCCAACCAGACACATGTACTTGAATGGTCAGAGACCAGTGTCCACTGCAGACGACCATCATTGGGTGAGTAGATGATTAAACTGGGATATATTCATCAATGGAATATAATACAGCAGTCAAACAAAGTGAACTACAATCGTGTACAACAATATGGATGACTCTTAGCAACATGATAGTAAATTAAAATAGTCCCCAAGTGTGATGTCCGTTTCATAAAGTTAAAAACAATCAACATAAAAAAAAGAGTGTATAGCATGGTGACTATAGTTAGTAATACTGTACTACATATTTGAAAGTTGCTAAGAGAGTAGATCTTAAAAGTTCTTTTCACCCAAAATAATTCATGTGGTGATAGATGTTAACTAGACTTTTATGGTGATCATTTCACAATATATATAAACTAGAGGTCTAGTGCATGAAATTCATGCACTGGTAGGGCAGGGTGGGTGAGGGATGGTTCTTCAGCCCAGCCTGCTCCCTCTTGCAGTCCGGGCTCTTGCAGTCCAGGATCCCTCACTCCTTACCGCCTGCCTGCCTCAGAGGTGGAAGAGGCTCCTGCCACCACTGCAGGCCGCTGCACTCACCAGCCCTGAGCCAGGCTTCTGGCTGAGTGGGTCGGGTCGGGGGGGGGGTGGGAGGAGTGCAGCTCAACCAGAACCCGGGCTCACTGCTCCTTAGCTGGCCGCACCCCACCCCCACACTAGTGGGGGGGGGGCCTGATCAGAGGCCAGGCCTGCCAGGGGAGGAGCCATGGAAGGTTGAGGCACCATGGTTGCACCCCGTCCTACCTCTTTGGAGGCAATGGGCTCACTGGCCCCGCCCCCCACCCACTGGTCATTCCAGAAGGTCATTCTGAAAGGTCGTTCCACCATCTGATCTAATTAGCATATTAGCTCTTTATTATATAGGATATTGAGTCATTCTCTTGTACATCTGGAACCAATATAAGGTTATATGTCAATTATATCTTGATGAAAAAGGAAATATAGTCTCTACTCAGTTTTTTAAAGTAGATTTTTATTGATTTCAGAGAGTGGAAAGGAAGGGGAGAGAGGGAGAAAATCATCAATGATGAGAGAATATCATTAATCAGCTTGCTCCTACACACCCCACACTGGGGATCAAGCCCACAACTAGGGCATGTGCCCTGACTGAAAACTGAACCGTGACCTCCTGGTTCACAGGTTGATGCTCAACACTGAGCCATGCCAGCCGGGCTCTACTCTGTTTTGATATGCAATTGTACATAATTAAAAAGAAAGGCAGAACTTACAAAATAATTCAATTATTAAATACCTCCCACAATGCTAATAAAGTTTAAAACAGAGAAGCAATTCAACTATTTAAACAGAAAGCAAGAGGATGATGATCTTGGTGATCGTGGTGTACAGGGCCAAGTGGAAGGAAACAGAACACAATCAGTGCAGCATATGGGTAAATGTTGGCTACTGTAAGATCGGAGCTTTTGTTTTGCGTGGGGAATTTGAGGACAGTTATTATGGTATAAAATAACTAGCAAAACAAAGGAGGTCATGCAAGGACCAATGACAACTCTGTCATGGAACAGGGATTATAGTTAATCTAATTCTGTGCATTCGAGGTTCATAACAAAGAAAACAAATACCACTTGTTATAAAAAGAAGATAAACATTGAAAAATGTAGAATGATTTTCTTTTTTACAGAGAGGAAGGGAGAAAGAAGAGAGAGAGAGAAACATCCATCTGTGACCATGGTTCATAGGTTGATGCTCAACCACTGAGCAACACCAGCTGGGCTAGAAATCCTTTATATCACATAGATTTTTATTCATGGTATTCATATTTTAAATTTTCCCTCTAGTTTACCTTTATATTCTATATGTATTTTGAGGTACTCATGTGTTATATTTGATATAGTCATATTCATCAGTCTTTATCTTATTTAAGAACTCCTTTATCTTACTTAAGAACTCCTTTCCTATCTCAATGTCATAAAGATATTCTCCTATATTTTCTAATCATTTTAAAGTTTCTCTTTAGCTTTTTTCTTTAATCCAAGAGCAATTCATGTTTGTATGTGGCATAAAATAGAAATTGAATTTCATTTTTTTCTCCTATGGATGAGAGGTTATCCCAGATCCATTTATTAAAATGTAGAGCTGACTATTGAAAAAGCTCCTTAATTTCAGAACAGTTGTTTCTGGGAACTATGCTCTAAGTATTAGAGATCCCCATTATCTTAGTACTTATTATATGTGTCCCCAAAGAAATGGCCTGTTTCAAAACTAGTCTCCCTCAAACAAGTTTCTGCTTTAATTTTTAGCTTCTCTCCCCTCACTATGTCAACAGTATTTGCCACTCATTACCTCATAGGTTGTTAGCTGTTTTAAAATCCCCAAAATACAGTGCCAAAACAATATAATGGAGAGCAAAGTAAAATTACAAATCTTGTAGAAGATATGGGGATTTACCAACTGAGCAGAATTGCTCTAATCATTCCCACAGGCAAGGGCAGGTGGTGATATGGCAAAATTAGACTTTTAGTAACCAAAAAAGGCCTATAAATAAGTAAGATGGCACTATGGATGCCTCCAACGGGAATCACTTTAACATCAAACTTAGGAGGAGCCCTTGAGGGAAAATGAATAAAGGCCTTGTATGTTTTTGTAAACTTATCTTTATGATCCTGATGCAAAAGTGACACTAAAGATGTCATCTAGTTCCATTTTTAAAGAAAAATTAGACACAACTCACAGCACTTAAGTCTTGCTTTGATTGTTCTAAGCATATCTCACAATTGGAATTATGACTTAAATTCTCTTAAATATAAAGTAAGACTGTTTTCATGAGTTATATTGTATTTTCAAGATAAAACCCCAATCAAACCTTTTCACAGTTAGTTATTATATAACTTTTATGCCTCAAGATTACGAACAATAACTTGGACGGGGAGGGAAAGGGGGTTACAAACCACGTCTTTAGCAAAAACCCACTTCTCAATCCACTTATTTTACAAGACCAGAACTGGGGTGAAGTGTCTGAGGTGCCTAGGGTACAGAACTAAGAAACTATTAACTCTCAGGATTATAGACTTACAAAGGCTGATTTGATTTCTGTTATATACTAGAGGCCCTTTGCAGGAAGATTCCTGCAAAAATAGGGCTTCCTGAGCTGTAGTGAAGACTTTCACTGCCTGGCTCCCTCCCGCCTCTGCTGCCTCGCTCCCGTCTCCACTGCCTCCCTCCCTTCTCAGCTGCCTTGCTCCCTCCTTTCTCCACCATCTCCACTGCCTTGGCTCTGTTCCCTTCTCTGCTGCTTCACTCCCTTCTGCAGCACTTGGCTTCTTTCTATGCTCGCTGCCTTCAGTCTTCAGTCTTCACTCTGCACCTGTGTATGCAAATTGGCCGCCATCTTTGTTGGGTTAATTTGCATATTGCTCTGATTGGCTGGTGGGTGTAGCAGAGTGACACTAATTTGCATGTTACTCTTTTATAGGTATAGAAGATTAGCTTTGCCTGTTCTAGAACTTGGAATGTAACCACACAGCACGTTCTTTTTGTGTCTGTCTTCTTTCACTCAGCATGCTTTTGAGATCAAACCATGGTGTCACATGCATTTGTAGTCCTTTCCCTTTATAGGTCAATGTTCTGTTTTATAATTTTTATTCTATAATATATCAGATTTTATAAATATGCCATTTTATATTTTATAATACTCCTCTTTATGTAACATTTTATAGATATACCACAATGTGTTTCTTCATCTTTTGATGGGCATTCAAACTGTTTCTAGTTGTTGCCTATCATGAATATAGCTGCAGTGACATTGTGTCCAATTCTTATGGGCACATGTTTTCATTTCTCTTGGGTAAATGCCTATGAGAGAAATTGCCTGGTTAGACAGTGTTTCTTTAACTTCATGAAAAAGCTATCAAAAACTGTTTTCCTAAAAACATAACTATCTGCAATATATGAGAGTTCCAGTTGTTCCTTATTCTCACCAATACTTGCTATCTTATCGTTAGACATTTGAATGTTAGCCATTCTGTTGCCATGATGTGGTACTCTCTGTGTTTTAATGTGCATTTCCCCAAAGTTGAATATGCTAGTATATTTCATATGTTTATTAGTTACATATCTTCTTTGATAAAGTATCTTTTCAAGTCTTTAGCCTGTTTTTTAATTTGATTAAAAATTGTTTGGCATCTTATTATAAAACTAGAGATGCATTGCATGAAATTTATGCCCTTGGGATGGGGGGGTGTCTCTCAGCCTGGCTGTGCCCTCTTGCAGTCTAGGAGCCCTTGGGGGATGTCTGACTGATGGCTTAGGCCTGTTCTCCATATGGGCCTAAGCCATCAGTCAGACATCCTTACCACTGCCACGGAGGTTGAAGAGGCTCCTACCACCTCCACTGCGCTTGTGAGCCTTGAGCCTGGCTCAGAGCTTCTGGCTGAGTGACATTCCTGATGTGGGAGCACACTGATCACCGGTGGGCAGTTCCTGCATTGAGCATCTGCCCCCTTGTGGTCAGTGCATGTCATAGCGACAGGTTGTTCTGCTGTTTGGTCGATTTGCATATTGGCCTTTTATCATATAGGATTTAAGTGGCCTTAATATATATTGGATTATATATAAAACCTCTGTCAGAATCATGAATTGATAAAATTTCCCCCAAGTAGCTTTCTTCTTGGTTTTCCTAATGATATCCTTTGGAAAGCAAAAGCTTCTAATTTTGATAAAGTCCAATATTCATTTTTCTTTTATGTTCAGTCTAAGAAATGTTTGCCTACCCCAAAGTTACAAATCATTTCTCCTAAATTTTAGTCTAGAAATATTATAGTGTTGACTTTTACATTTAGACTTAGGACCTATTTTGTATTAATTTTGGTATATGGCATGAGGTAGATATTAAAATTCATTGTGTAATATGAATGTCCAGTTGTTCCCACATCACTTATTAAAAATAGTTTTACTTCTCCATATAACTACATTGGAATCTTTCCCCAAATCCAATTGAACATAGATGTGTTGGTTTATTTCTAGACTTTCTTCTGCTCCCCTAATTGATATATCAATACTTTTGTCAATACCACATTGATGTGATCACAGTATAATATGCCTTGAAATCAAGTAATGTAACTCTTCCAACATTGTTGCTTTTCAAAATTGTTTGGCTACTCTTGGCATTTTTATGTAAGTTCTAAAATCAACTTATCAACTTCCCAAAAACATTTGCTGGAATTTTTACTATGATGCCATCCTATATAATAAAAGGGTAATATGCAAATCAACCGAACAGCAGAACAACCGCTATGATGCGCACTGACCACCAGCGAACAGACACTCAAAGCAGGAGCTGCCCCCTGATGGTCAGTGTGCTCCCACAGGGGGAGCACTGCTCAGCCACAAGCCAGGCTGATGGCTGGCGAGAGCAGTAGCAATGGCAGGAGCACCTCCCTGGCAGCACTAAGGATGTCCGACTGTGGCTTAGGCCCACTCCCCAGCGGGACATCCCCTGAGGGCTCCCAGACTGCTAAAGGGCTCAGGCCAGCTGCGGGAGCCCCCACCCCCAAGTGCATGAATGTTGTGTACCCAGCCTCTAGTTCAACTGTAAGCTAATTTGAAAGAACAGACATGTGTGAGTATGTCAGCCTAGAAAAAAAGAAGTGCTCACACATGTTACAATATAGATGAATCTTAAAAACATTATACTAATTGAAAAAATCCAGACAGAAGGTCACATATTGTATGAATCCTTTGAGACAAAACACAGGTTGGCAGTTATCAGAGGCAGGATTAGGGAAGATGGGAACAATGCTTAACAGGTATAAGTTGTTTTCTTCAGGTGATAAAAATGTTTTGGAACTAGACAGCAGTGGTGGTTGTATAACATGTAAAAGTGCTAAATACCTCTGAATTTTTCACTTTCAAATGATTAATTTTATACCATGGGAATTTCATCTTAATGAATAAAAAGACTTAAAAATGATAGGAATATTTATTTTATCTACGTTAAGAGTACCTGGCACGTAGTAGGTGCTCAATAAATATCATTGAATAAATAAAAACAACACCTACCTTTTAAGCCAGAAGTTTTTCTCATAGCCATAACTAGAAAAATGTCTAAATTTGACTCTAAAAAGGATTTCTGAACCCAGGCATGGCTATAGTAGAAATTTACCAGCTGCAGTTCTCTAAAAGAGAGATGGTAGGCCCAGATCCTAGAAAACAGCTTCTGCGTCCTCTGTCATCCTTACTATTTCTGTAAAGCTGAAACTACTGACTAGGGCTACCAAGACCCCTGACATCCTGTCTCACTACTCAGTACACCTCAACAAGAGTAACCTCAAGACCAGCCAGGGAGGAAAAAGATGGCTGCTGATGAGAAGGCAGACTGAAAGACAGTGTGAGAGAGAGAGAGAAGGAATGGAGAGTGTGGATGTACCAAGCGTGAAAATTTGTGGGTGTGCGACAGCTATACTCCAGAGGACTGTTGGAGAACCCGAATGGGGCTCCCTTAACCAGGTGCTGCCTCCACTGCTGCTGAAATCTCTCCCAGAGCTGCCAACTCTGCTGCGGAGACCAGACCATCTTGGGTAATTGTTACCAGAATTGTATACATCCAGGGATACTGCACACAGGACACCCAGAGACCAGCCAGGAACCCAGGAACACCGGAGCTCAAACCAAGAATACGTGGACCCAGACGAGCCCTCCTCCTCCTCACGGAAAGGTCAGATTTTGCTTGTTAAAAGTGTGGTTTGTATTCCAGATGGGAGAGTTGAATGCACCGCAGAAGTCTCTGCTCAGCAGAGTCTGCGCCCCTCCCCTTGGGGCCAGCGCGCGCTCCACAAAGTCTGAGGCTGTTGGCACCAGCGTGACCCGAGTGTGGGAAGGCTGCTAGCAGAAGGGAACCCAAAAAAACCACCCCATAACTGATCTGGACATGAAAAGACAGCCTCGGTTTTGGGTCACAGAGAAGAGACATTGGGAGAGTTGCGCGCAGAGTTGGAGGAGGAAGGGAGCCTGCGCATCTCCTCTGAGGAGTTCCTTTTTCCATCTCATTGTTAAATCTATACTTGGGATTATTAAACCTAATACATAGGAGCATCCAATTAGGGTCGCTCACAGAGACTGCAGGGAAAAACCCTGTTTGTATGTCTAGAGAAGCAGAGCAGGGAGTGATGGATTCCGAAACCAGCTCTGGGGCAGTCCATTCCGCCAAACTTGTATTAAGTGCGATAGGGGAAAACAAAATCTAAATGCCGGCTAGAGAGGACTTATAGCCACAGAGGTCACTCCAGAAACACTGCCACCCAGAGGCTGATTCACAAACTGACCCTTCTGTAAACACAAATAAAGGCAGAAATACTGCCGGCTTTTAAATCAGGACTGGTGTACGACACAGAGGAGCAGTGAATCACAGGAAACTTCCATACTCTCCTGAATAGCTGACAAGACAAAGGTGTACCAGTCAGAAGAGCAGAAGTGAAGGACCCTCACTACTGCACATTTTTCTCTCTTTTTTAAAATTTTTTCTTTTTTAAATTTTTTTTTCTTTTTTTCCTTTAAGAAACAATTTTTTGTCTTTTTTACTCACTTGGTTTTACCTTTTTAATTATTGTATCTTTATTTTTAATCAATATTATTACTACTACTATTTTTTTATATTTCTAACAGTAATTTTATTTTATCTTTATTTTATTTTGAGATTAGTGTCCTTCATTCTATTTTCAGATTTCCTAGAACATCATTTTACTCTATCTCAGCTTTACCTTTATGCCAACACTCTCTTCCTCACTTTTCTCCTGTTGTCCTTATTCTCTTATCCTACTCATGCTTTAGATTCTCCTTATACCCTGTTTTTACCCCCCTGTTACAATTTCACCCTACTAAGATATCTAATTTCCAACCCCCTGATCCAAGCCCACAGATACCTCACTCCTTTCTTTCTTCATTATCCAAATTTTTTTTTCTCTCTCTCTGTTGTTCTGCTGTTGTTTCCTTAATTGTTGATTATACTAGGGTTTTTTTATAATTGTTGGTGAAACTGTCTCGCTTTTTCTTTTTGTTTTTGGTTGTATTTTGGTTATTTTTTTAATTCTGTTTCTCCTTACCTTGTTAGATATTAATTGTTAATTAATTAATTAGTTGATGAATTCCATTCATCTCTAGGTCTTTGTAGATGGCATTTGCTGCTACTAGTGGCTATTCTATCTGAGTTTTCTCCCCATACAATCTCTTCCCCCCTTCTACTTCA
Source organism: Murina feae (assembly GCA_004026665.1). Classification (NCBI taxonomy): domain Eukaryota; kingdom Metazoa; phylum Chordata; class Mammalia; order Chiroptera; family Vespertilionidae; genus Murina; species Murina feae. Next base: position 29,577 of record PVJC01019044.1, read on the forward strand.
TTCTATTTTTATCACTCTTACTTTTTTTTTTCTTTTCTCTGCCTTCTTTTTCCAAAATTTGTTTTGGCACTCCCTTTTTCCTTTCTTTTCTTCTTTTTCTTTCTTTTGTATCCTCTTTCTTTTCTATGGTGGTAACCTTTAGTGGGGTTATATGTATCGTGAATACATTTGGGTTCAGATCCTTGTGCATTGTGCCTTGCTGTGTTGCATTTTGTGCCTTTAAATCAACACAGGAGAGAAAAAACTATATAACCAGATACCCAGAGAAGATAGATCATGGGGAGGCAAAAAAATAGCCCACATATGAAAGAAAAACAGGCATCACCAAAAAGGGAAGTAAATGAAATGGAGGCAAGCAACTTGTTAGAGAAAGAATTCAGGGAAATGGTCATAATGTGGATGTAAAGAATGGAAGACAAATTCGACAATATGTGTAAGAACCAAGAGGAAATGAAGAAGAACCAAGAAGAAATGAAAAATGACATCAGCGCTATAAAGAACTCAATAGAAACCATCAGTAGTAGACTAGAAGAAGCAGAGTACCACATCAGTGAGCTAGAAAACAAGGTAGAAAAAAATACCCAAGCAGAGCAGCGCCTAGAAAAAAGAATTAAAAAGCAGGAGGAGAGCCTAAGAGAACTTTGGGACAACACAAAAAGAAACAATATCCATGTAATAGGGGTGCCAGAAAGAGTGGAAACTGAGCAAGGAATAGAAAGCTTATTGGAAGAAATTATAACAGAAAACTTCCCAGTTATAGGGAAGACAAATCTCACACAAATCCAAGAAGCTCACAGAGTTCCAAACAAAATGAACCCGAAAAGACCAATGCCAAGGCACATTATAATTAAATTGGCAAACACCAGTGACAAAGAAACAATCTTAAAAGCGTCCAGAGAGAGACAGAAAGTTACCTACAAAGGCTCTCCAATCAGACTAGCGACTGATTTCTCAACAGAAACACATCAGGCAAGAAGGGAATGGAATGAAATATACAAAGTCATGCAAAGGAAGGGTCTGAATCCAAGAATACTGTACCCAGCAAGGCTATCAATCAAAATTGAGGGTGAAATTAGGAGCTTCACAGACAA